>JAQFVV010012662.1:1107263-1341371 GCA_028023455.1 Epiperipatus broadwayi | reverse complement strand
TTTACAATTCCTTTTATCAAGTCTTTTAACCACTAATTAAGTATAATCTATTAGTGATTACAAACAACTGAGCTAGTCATGGATTTAGGCGTTGAGTTGATGTGTCATTGCTTAAAGTGCGTTATTTATTCATCCCTGAATAGATAGCTGGTGCCCGTGTTTATACACAAACAAAAAAGTGCTTTGAACTTGGTGTTGAACTCAATAGTCGAGAAGAAGTTATGGCCTAAGAGGCTCTGGTGTTTCAATCCATATATTCAACACGGTTCAATATATATATATATATATTAGAAGAAACTATAAAGAATCAAAATGAAATACATGGAGAGAAAAAACAGGCATTACTAGATCATTAAAAAAATTAAGAGATTGAAGTGTAACTGAGTTGGATATACTACTAGAAAAGATGATAGATGGATTGTTAAAATATTAAACTGAATCTCTAGAGATTGTAAAAGACTTAGGAAAAGGTCACTTGTGAAATGGATGGATGAAGCTGATGTGATGTAGAAGAGAGTCTCAAGATCCAGAAAATTGGATTAAACTTGAGAGACCTCATCCTGCAATGGATCGATAATGTTTAAAAAATGATGATGATACTCCAAGAAGTGAATACTACACTTTTCTTAACCATTTTCATTTATGGTACTTTATAGAAGCAAACATATGTTGTAATCAGAATATAGATCACTTCTTTCTAGCATTTCCATTGTTATTAATATTGCATCAGTTTATAAGATGTAAAACTAATTTATTGAATGACCACATATACAATAGATGAGGTACAATAATCCAGAGGGGGAGAGGAATTAAGTAATCTAAGGATTTTATCTATAACTATAGTTTTGTAATTTAAAAGCAATTTGGATCAAATATTGAAAAATTATGTTTGAGAAGATAACTAAAAATCCATATTTAATTAATACTCAATGTAGAAAAACTATATTCCATTTTAAGAATCATAACTGATTTTGAATACAATGCTGTCATATTTTAAAATATCTCTTTAATAAATAAATAAATAAATAAACTCTTCTATTTATGTAAGAATCAGGGTGAGCATCTTTCCAATTTTGGACCTGGAAACAATGAGCTTTCATATCTCATCTTTAGCTCTATAATTTAAAATAATTTTTCTCCAGCAAATTATCTTTTGTGTATATGAGTATGCATATATGCAGCAGGTGGCTGGCTACTTTCTAGTTTGACCAAGAATGTAGGGACTTTCATATCTCATCACTGAACTTCATATTTTACAATATCTGACTCTAGCAAAAAAAAAAAAAATTAACTATTATCAAATAAATAAAAAATTCTCATAACAAATCTTATCTGTCATTTTGTATTTTAATGCCAATAATCATTTTCTATATCTGATGTAATATATAAAATAAACTAAAAAAAAAGAGGTGGAGTCTTTTAATTAGATGACATAGTTTGAATTAATACAACTTGGACATCAAACATTGATATGTATTTATAAATGAATCTCAAAAATATTTTTTAAAAAATAAAATTGATATGGGTTTAGGAATTTAAAATTTACACTCACACATAAATTTTTCATATTGAATATACAATTGCTTTGACAGGATGTACTCCCACACTGAAATATATTAATGTTCTAGTTCACATTTTCAAATGGTGTTAGTATTGCTTTTTAATTTATTAATATGTTTATTTACATCTATTGTACTCAATAAATTTTTATATAATTTTTTTGATGGAATTATAATAAAATAAGTAGAATAAATTATAACAGATATAAAAAAACAAATTAATATTGACATATATGCAATATTTGGTTTTATATATAATAATTAGTCTATATTGGGTGCTGTGTTCCGCAGGCTTCCAGATAATTGTAATGATCTTAGGATAGAAGTGAACTGGAATAATAAATAAACATTACTCCAACCAATGAGTATTTCCTGCCTTGTAGAAGACAATGGTAATTCATCAAGAAGTACTAAGCACTATTTGTAATACAAATGGTTTGTTATGGCTTCCCTTTTCAGAACTTCCACAGTCATAAAAGTTATTGTAAGTTTCTCATGCCATCGGACATGTTACTACTATATGGACTGCTACATGTGAGTTTTTGAAATCACACAAGCATTTCTGATCCCAATCTCCATTTTTCTTCTTTTAGACCAAGCCTTTGAGAATTAAAATGCAATGATGAGGGGCAGGCTTAGTAAGCTGGTAATTGTTAGAGGTACATTTGAGCAAGATAATGCAATCACTGGAGTCAGGTTGAAACTATATTTAAGTAAGATAGGAATTTCAGCTGGTAAAAATTGTGTGTTTAGGCAATTCTAATTAGAAATCCCCTTGGTTACCATATAAGAAAAAAAGCATAGAAAATGTGATCTAAAAATGGCCTGTCCACACAGTCGTGCTAGCTTGTTAAACATGCTGAATTATCCATTATAGTGATAACAATAATAATAGTAGTTATAATATCCATAGTAATGGTAAAACAAAATTAGTGGTAATACTAAAAGTAAATATTATAAATCAACATAATGAAACTTGTCTATCAGAGTAAAAACTTTAATTGTTGGATACAAGTTTTTTTTTTTTTTGAAAGTCAGATCAGTCAATGAAAGGAGAATACATGGTGATGGTATTGGATTTGATCTAAAGTCTATCCAATGATACTCACTTTATTAGTGCTTATGCTCCAACCATAGTCAAGAAATCTAGATAAGGAAAGCTTTTATTCCTTGTTGGATAGTATTATTATAGCAGAACTAATAAAAGAGATAAAATTTTTTCAATGTGCTAGCCAAAAGTTGCTGGAAACAATGGTGTTGTAAATGCAAATGGTGTGTTATTGTTGAATTTTTGCACATCACATTAATTGACCATCAGAAATACTTTGTTTAAGCAGAAAAAATGCTATAGGTGGAACATGGATGCATCCACAATCAAAAGAATGATATTTAATATATTACACTATAATTAGAGGTTGCATCGTGACAAGCACCTACAAGTGCAGAAGATCATAAATTAGTATATTAGTTCCATTAAGAAACAAATTTCATTTCAATCATATTCATAAAAATATTGATGCTCATTCTTAAAAGAATCTACTCTAAGCACACAATAGCTATTAAACACTAAAAGTTTGAATTTGGTTCTTCAGAATGGTCATATTATTATAGATACAAGTCTTTTTTAGTAAATTCAAGGATTTACTAAAAGAATCGTCATTGGTTTTATCACAATGCTCTTATTATTAGTGATTTGATTAAAAGAAAGTAAAGTGTTTTTGTTTGGCAAAATAATAAATTATATGTAGAACTTCACAATAAAAAAATTTGTTTTTATTTTATTAGTATTATATTATTTTTGATAGTTGTCAGCATTTAAATGACAGGCATAAAGGTAGAAACCTTTGAAGTTTTCTAGAAGGTTTTATATAGAAATGAAATTATAAAATGGGAAGAAATTTAATTTCAAATTATTTTTAAAAAGGTAAGTCATGAGTGAATCAAAAACAAAATACACAGATAAGACAATGAACAGGCCTTGTTGGCATCACTGAAAGAATTAAAAATCTGAAGTGGAGCTTGACTGAGAATATTGCTAAAAGAAATGATAATAGATGGATAGTTGGACTCTTAAACTCACTTCTAAGAGATTGTAAAAAAAAAAAAAATAGAAAGAGACCACATGTGAGATGAATTGATGAAATAAGGAAGTTTCTTGGCATGATGTGGAGAAAAGACACTAGAGTTCAAGAAGTTGAATTAAACTCAGAGAGACTTTCATTATACAATGGATCAATAATGGTTGACACTAATATTGGAAACCATAAGCTCAGTGTGAATAGGAATGAATATTTCCCCTATAAGTTATGAAGGCTTGTGCTATGTCATACTATAATTGCAATTTTGTTTTATGATCAGTACACAGTCATTTATTTGAACAAATCATACCACCTAGAACACCTTGAACTTCCAGATAATAAAAACTCATTTACTGATCAATAAATAAAGAGCTAAAAATATTGTCCATGAACTTGCTTAAAAATTCTAAGCTTCACTTACACACAAAACCATATTCTGGCATGAAGCCAACCAAATTAATTATTTTGTCAGAAAGCCCATCTAGATTATTTTGAATCAAAACACTACTGTCAAAGTTTGGAATATAATGTGAAAGAATAAAATCAAAACTAAATCAGCCAAATGTGAAAAATGTTATTTGACATATATTTTCTTGCTGAACAAAATAGCTGAAAGTTAAAAAAAAAAAAAAAAAATAATTTAGATATAGGGCATTGTTGTCCAAATTGTTCTTTAATAAAACTAAAATTGCACATTAATGCTAAAAGGAACATTAAATAATTGTTCAGCTTATTAATTATTGTGACCTACAAAGATTAATTTTAAATAAAGTTAATTTGAGCTTTTCCAAATATTGAATAATGGGAAAAAATTCTATAAGAATGTACATACAACATCTACACTTGATTTTTATGTAGATTATCTTAAAGTTTGCTCTAAAGAAATCAACATTGATTGTTTTTATTGGTAAAATATGGCTTACAACAGAATACAATGGAAAACTACAATTAGACAAAATATTGAAATTTTTCAGAAAAAAAAAGTCTGCTGCAGAAAAAGTTAAAAGACAGACAGTATCACAAAACAAATAAAAAAGAGATGGATTAGCATGCTCAATGTGAATATATATTTTTGTGTCTCAAAGATTAATTTGTCAATTATCCCAATTCATTCTCTATATATATTACTACAGTTATTTTACCTTTATCTTTTTTTCTTTTTTCTTTAGCATTAAAATTGTCATCTCAGTTGTGTGTGTGGCTGCTAATAATAATGATGATTTTACCTACCTATTCTAAAAATAATATTGCACATTATAAATTTATTTTGGAAATTTTTGTTTGCTTCATAACTGAAGTGAACTTTAAAAGTGTCTTAAGTATATATTAGTAGAACTTCAGAAAGTCTAGATCTATGATCTTTTGACCCTTGTACTTGTAATTGACAAGTTTGTTTTGGAACTTTGAAATTTATTAAATTTCTTTTTTGGTTTTAAAAAATGAAGGGCAAAAAATGTGGTCAGTTTTAAGTGTCATTAACTATTTTTTATGAAAACTATACTAAAAGGTCAAAATAAAGTTATTAGCTTCACATAAGAATAGATATCCTTTATTTTAAATTCAATACCAATTACAAAAATAATCAAAATAGAAATGAATTCATTTTGTAAACAACAAATAAAAAAAAAGTTTAAAGTGAAAATTATATTCTTTGATTATCATTGCCAATAAACTGACAGCACATCATGAAGAAGGCTAGAAAAAGATCTAGTTCATGTTATTTTGCCATGGTATTTCTCAGCATATGTGATCCAGGTGAAAATACAAAATAGTCCAGAAGATGTGCCTCTCATCTTCTTGAAAACAGCATTTGATACACGGTAGTTTGCTCTCAATATCATTAAAATCATTGTGGCCTAGAAATTTCAAAGCTCTTTCTTCACTGGCAATTACTTTTCCATAGAAATCTTTGAAAACATATTTCTTTCAAACAATGGTATACCAGTCAGTAAGTTGACAACTTTCTTAAGATAAGAATGGTTAGCATTCTGAAATCATGAAGTCTAAATGAAGAATAGCAGATTTATTTATTTCTTTTTACATAATTCATTCAATAAATTATCTCTTTTTGTAATTGTAACCTTAGATATATAAATTTCCTCAGCCATTTATATGTCTAAGAT
The DNA here is from genome assembly GCA_028023455.1 of Epiperipatus broadwayi. NCBI lineage: Eukaryota > Metazoa > Onychophora > Udeonychophora > Euonychophora > Peripatidae > Epiperipatus > Epiperipatus broadwayi. The sequence goes on along the minus strand of JAQFVV010012662.1, from coordinate 1,335,611 downwards.
TTATTTCTTTTTAAAAAAGTGAACACAATAATAATAATAATAATCATCATCATCAACCATTATCAATCCACTGCAGGATGAAGGTCTCTCCAAGTTTAATCCATCTTCTCCGATCTTTAGCTTCTCTTCTCCACAACACCCCTGCACATTTTCTTATTTCATCCATCCATCTCACATGTGGCCTCTTTCTGGGTCTTTTACAATCTCTTGGAATCCAGTTTAAAATTTCAATTGTCCATCTATTATCATCTCTTCTAGCAATATGTCCAGCCCAACTCCATTTCAATCTTTTAATTTTTTCAATAAGGTCAGTAACACCTGTTTGTTGTCTTACCCATACATTGCGTTTTCGATCTCTTCTTGTTACTCCCAACATACATCTCTCCATACTCCTTTGAGTGGTCTGAAGTCTCTGTATTGCTCTTCTATTAAGTGTCCAAGTCTCAGATCCATAAGTAAGAACTGGTAAAACACATTTGTTAAAAACCATCCTTTTCAAACACATAGGCATATTTCCTTTTAGTATCAAGTTATTTCTACAAAAAGCACCCCAACCAAGTTTAATTCTATGATTAATTTCCTCCATTATGTTTCCATCTGTATTAATAATCTGACCAAGGTATTTGTAACTGTGAACTTCTTCTAATTCTTCATAATCAATCTTTATTTTCATATTTTGAGCAAATCGATTAAACATTACTTTAGTCTTTTTAACATTTATCTTTAGTCCTACTTTTCTACTTTCATCTGCTAACTCCTGCAACATTTCCTGCAGCTCTGAAGCATTATTTGCAAAAACAACTACATCATCTGCGAAATCTAAATGACTTAAATACTCTCCATTTACTTTCACTCCTTTAGTTTCCCATTTTAATCCACAAAATACTTCTTGCAGCACTGCTGTAAAGAGTTTTGGAGATATGGAGTCACCTTGTCTTACACCTTTCTCAATGTTGATTTTTCCAGTATCATTATGTAATCTAATTGTTGCTGTTGCATTTTTATAAATATTCTTTAAAATATGACAATATCCTGGATCTATACCTTGATGATCCAATGCTTTAATCACTGAAGAAATGTGTATAGAATTGAATGCCTTTTCATAATCTACAAATCCAAAACATAATGACAACTCATATTTGTTTGTCCTTTCTATGACTTCTCTCAATACCTGGATATGATCTATTGTACTAAAACCACTTTTAAATCCAGCTTGTTCTCTTGGTTGGTGGAAATCCAAAGTTCTCTGTAGACGAGTTGTAATTATCTTGGTAAAATTTTTATATAAAACTGATAAAAGGCTGATAGGTCTGTAATTTCTAATATCTTCTTTATCACCTTTTTTAAATATTAATATTATTACTTCATTCTTCCAATCTTCTGGTACATCTTTATCATTTAGACATTTGGTATATAACTTTGCTAAAATTGTTTCTATTTCTTCACCTGCTTCTTTTAATATATCAATTATAATTCCATCACTTCCTGGAGCCTTTCCTTTCTTCATACACTTAATTGCATGTCTCACTTCTTCATTTAAAATTCTGGACAATTCGGAAGATGTAATAGATATAGGAGGTACTTGTTCTTTATTACTATATAATTCTTGATAAAAATCTTCTACCAATTTCATGATGTCATCTCTCTTTTTAGTAATAATTCCATCTTTTTTTCTTATTGCAGATATAAATTTCCTACCAATACCAAAATGTTGTTTAACATTTTTGAGACTTTTATTTTCTTCTACAGCTTTCCTTGCTATTTCACAGTTATACTTTCTTATATCATTTTCAACTCTTTTCGTTACCATTTTACAAAATTCGAGATATTCAATTCTTTTTAATACATCACTTTTGTATATCTTCATATTCCTTCTTTTCTTCATAAATTCTCTAGTCTCAGTAGAAATTTTATTAGTCAATTGCTGCTTTTTTCTACCAGCTATGTTTGTTGCAGTTTTTAAAAGTGTATCAGCTATTTTCATATTAATTTCATTCAAATCTGAATCATGTTCAAAATCTCCTAACACTTGGAAACCTATTTGTAAGTTCTAATTTAAATTCATTAGAATGTTTCTGAAGATTAGGAATATCAACTGTAAATATTGTTTTTCTTAATAATTTTTGTCTTTTTTTTTTGAGTTTTTTTTTTTTTTGATAAAGAAATGTTAAAATAAAACTTGTGTTGTTCATTGATAGTGCTTTATTATTATTGTGCTGCAACGACAAGAACGTATGGAGTAGGAAAATTCCTAATGTCCACTCCATACGTTCTTGTCGTTGCAGCACAATAATAATAAACCACTATTAATGAACAACACAAGTTTTATTTTAACATTTCTTTATCAAAAAAAAAAAAAAAAAACAAAAAAAAAAAAAATAATATTCATCTATGTAACACATATTTTGTTTTCTATTTATGTACATCTATTTTATGTATCTAATGTACACTGAAGCATAAATTCTTTACTATTTATCTCAATAATTTCAACGCATTGTTTTAAAGAATTAAGTAAATGTAAATATAATGTAGGTAAGTACTCAATTCTATCAGTTCCTGATGAATTTACAGGGATGTATAAATTTGACAATATTTGAAGTGTGAAAAAAATAAAAATAAAAAACATTATACAATGCATAAATATTAGATTAAGGGGTTTTCTTCTAATATAGTTTTGTCTCCTTCATCTAACATGATATTTATAATAATAAATGAAAGCAAATATAAATTATTCCACGATTTCAATCATTTTCTATTGTTGTATTTAGTTTACCATATATAAGTGTAATATATATATATATTGAATATATATATATTAAAAAATTCAAAAACAATAAATTACAAATATTAATATAATAAGGCATAATAGGGCAAGCAACCTTCAAAACATTTTGGTATTTTATATAGCATTGTGTATTCCCCCTTCCCGTAAATTTCACTCTTAAAATATTTGTGCATATAAAAAAAATATGGAGAAAAATTATACTATGATTTTAAAGCAAAAAAAATTCTATAACAGTGTTATCTATAAAAAGTTATAAATTATGGTACTGTATTGAGAATAAACAACAAATCATTAAGGAATTGAATATCATGATAAATTATAGTTATTTCCCTTATTTAAACATATTTATCTTCAAAAATCAGTGTACTTTAAATAATGAAGCTTCTTAAATAATGGTAAATAAGGTTTTTTTATTAATATAATTTGCTAATAATAAACAACAAATTAATATACTAAATCATATTTGTTGCCTCAATTAATTTATTACATAACAAAACAACAACAAAAAACAATAAATATTTAAAATAACTAAAATTAAACCGAAATTTATCTATTTATTAAATAATGGTTTTTGTAATCAAAATTAACATTATAAACAAAATTATAACAACATTTTTAACAAGCTGTGCAAAGCAAAATAAACAATGTGTTGCTAATTAAACACAAAAAAGTTATTAACAACATCAATTTTAATGCAGCATACATAAATAAATATGTAATTTTAAATTGATGCATTCAAAATACAACATTAGAACAATTCACATTCAATAAGTTCTAGAAAAAAAGAATGTGATAATTTTGATACATGGTGTACTATTTCCAAAAAAATAATGTTAATAATATTTAATTAGTGATAATTACTTAATAAAACTAATTAATCATTTTTATATTCATCTCACTAATGGTTGAGACAACTAATAAAAAAAAAACTCTATATAATATAGATTTTTAACATCACACAAAAATAGAATAATGTTGTAAAAAAGAAAGCGTAGTAATAAATAAATAAATGAGCAATCGTGTGACTGCACACTGATTGTGCAAAATAATGATTAACAGATTCATGACAAAACTCATCATACAGATAATTTATAAATTCAAATTTTTTATTTAATTTTTTTTTTTCAAGCTGAGAATAGTTAAAGTATTGAAATATATACAGTATAATATATGTCTACATTTTTCTCAATCATTTTTTTAGTACAATGTTGTTAGAATTATTTTGTTATTTTTTTAGTACAATGTTGTTAGAATTATTTTGTTGTTTAATTAATTTTGAATTATATATAAATATATTTATTAGTAATGCTAATTATAGAATATTATAAAACAATTCTACTCTTCTTTTATGATTCTCAAGTACATAGAAAATTATTTGTATTTTTAAAATATTTCCATTCTACAATTACTTGACTGCAAAGGTGTGAAATTCTATAGAAAGAATGCCATGAAAGATAAGAATCTCCTACAAAATATATATATCACAGATATTATAAATGGGTTCAATTCTCCAAAATTATTTAGTGTGAATAAAGATTAAGGTTTTAAAAGTTTAGACCAGAAAAAATCAAATCTTAAGACAAATATTTCTAATTTGTGGCATTTGAAGATGGTCTTGAATTTTTTTTTTCCTTTCGTTTATAAATTATGGTTTTGGTTCTACAAATAAATATTTTTGACAATGGGACGATAATAGTTGTTGTTTGTTTAATTTTTATTGACAAGAGCGGGTGTTTTTTTTTGGTGTAGATTCAAATAGTAATTTGGGTTACGTTTAAATAATAAGTTGCGGTCTTACTTTGATCGGTTTACATTTGATTCCCGACACTAATTACTGGGAAGGGTGTTTTTTTGTGTGTACGATTGTAGACAACAATTATTGGGAGAAGGGGTGTAACCGTTTAAAGAATAGTAGTTTACGTTACTTTTAGTAGTGGTGTACATTTGATTGCTGACAATAATTAGTGAGAGGGGTGGGTGTTTTTTGGTGATTGGCGACAACAATTATTGGGAGAGAGAGTTTTGCATTTTGTTTTTGTTCGTGTGTATGTTTAAATCAAAATTTAAGTTACTTTTATCGGTTACCATTTGATTAAAAACCGATTTGACTTCTTTTTTTTTTTTTTTTTCGTTTATAAATTATTTGGGTTTTCCCAAATAATATTCGATTTGACAATGGGACAATAATAGTCTAGGTTTCTTTAATTTTGATTGACAAGAGCGAGTCTTTTTTGGTGTACGTTCGAATAGTAATTTGGGTTATGTTTAACTAATAATTTACTGTCTTACTTCGATTGGTTTACATTTGATTGGCCAGGACAATTAGTGGGAGGGTTTTTTTTCTATACGATTAAAGAATAATTGACGTTCCTTTTATTTGACTGTTTGATTGCCGACGACAACAATTATTGGGAGAAGAGGGGGTTTTGGGGTTACGTTTAAATAAAAATTTTAGTTACTTCTTTTATTTTACATTTGATTGCCGACGCCAACAATTATCGGGAGAAGAAGGAATGTACGTTTAAATAAAAATTGAAGTTACTTCTTTTATTTTTGACATTTGATGAAGGTCATTTAGAATCCCTCAAACAAGCTTGCCTTTACGAAGTGAACCTTTCCATCGGCAGATGTTTTCGGACCTCAAATCTGCATATATTTGCCGCACAATCCATCTTTTCTTTCAGCAGCAGGATGTTTTTTTCTGCTGTAGAAATATTCCAGCGCTGGCCCGTGTCTGGAAGTTCCCATCTTTTCCAAGTTTTCTGTTGTGGGAATTAGCCGTACTTTTTGTCTCGGAAAATTTCTCGCTAAAACATGACTCAAAGCGTGATTTTTAATTTTTTACGCTATTCTACCCTAATCGAAAATTTAGGAGGAATACAAATTTATAAGGAACAATCACGATACTGTTAAAATTGATAAAATGTAACAGTACATCGATTGGTCTTAAAAAAAACAAGGCACCGATAAAAATTTAAATAATCGTGACACGATCAAAATAAACACCCTAGTACGATATTATTACATCAAATACATAACACAGCATTACGATATAGTGCGTGACACAAACAACTACGGCATTTTCCTCTGCTTTTAGCATCGGAAAAAGCCACACCGTTAGCCGCTAAGCCGAGTTAACACTCTTTCTAGATTTTATCGTAGAAAGGAGACTTAACTTCCGAGTTAATACTCTACCTTTTAGCGTAGAAAGTAGACTTAACTCCGAGTTAACAATCTTTCTAGGATTTCTTTTAGAAAGAATGCTTAAAGGCTTGGGTGCGGCCGCGGAAACGGCATATTTCTAGAAATTTAGCTAGAAATCGCGCCTCTGGCAGCTAACACGAAAGATCAGATGACAACCGATTTTAGTAAACAAACTGTAATTGTATATTAGAATTTAATAAAATGGACTTGATTTGCTAAAAACATAAGTTTATAAACAAAACTACATCCTTAAAATTCATATTTGAACTTTGCAAATATATTTAAAAATTATAAAGTGAAGTACATAGTAAGAACAATTACTTTTTTTTCTTTTTGAAGTAATTATAGCAATATTGCTGAAAAAAATAAAAGTAATAAAATTTTGGTAGTCTTCTCTTAGCATGTTGAAACCGCGAGAGGGTGTACTTTTTATGCAAACGCACAGAAATATAACATTACCGGGCCTTTTTTTTTTATTTTCAACTTTAACATTATTTTCTAAAATGGAATAATTACGTTTTTAAATTACATTAGACATTTTACCACCTTGGGACAATTTGCAAACTATTTTTAAACAATTTACAAAACATTATTTTGTAAAAAAAATATTTCTGAAATACAATATTTTAAATTACATTCCACAAATCCACATGTAGTGCTGGAATGTGCATGGGGGGGAGGGGAGGACTGATGGTTTTGCCGGTCTGAAGGATCATCCAAAAGATGCAGTACTCAATTTATAAAGTGACATTATTTTCTAAAGTCCAATAATTACATTTGTAAATTACATTAGACATGTCAGCATGGTGCACTGGAATGTGCAGGGGGGGGGGGTGATGGTTTTGCCGGTCTGAAGAATTGGTCAAAAGAGGCAGTACTCTGAATCAAACTAAGCTTATGATTTTCAGAACAATGTGCAACCTCAGCCATTTCATTTGACTCATAGCTGTTCTCACACAAACATCTTTTCACATGACGTGTGTAAAATGGTGCTTGGCCTGATCATTTTGCAATTGTTTTCACATTCTATGATATGTAGGGAAGCATGGGGACATGCTTACAATTATTAGTATGTACTAGAACGTCAGTTAGGATTTAAGATCACTATTACAAAGGCATAATTGAATTCCAAACACCCTCACACTATACAGTAGTGATCTATTAAGTGTGCACATTTGCATAGTGTCATGAAGCACGTCAGCAGGCCATAATGTTGGTGTGCAATGCCATCTAATCCTGCTAATGGCTAATATGAATAGAACTGTTCTATAGATTATAATTTTTTATGCAAAAGCACAGAAATATTGGGCCGGGTAAACAGTATATTTCTGTGTGTTTATATAGAAAGTACGCCTTCTAGTGGTTTCAACACGCTAAGAGAAGACTATCAAAATTTTTGTTGATTGAACTTTATTTGTAAAAACCAAATGAATTAATGTTAAGTCATCATAAATCTATGAAATTTTCTTCTAAAATTTATAAAATTGATTTATAATTATTAAGATATCACAAAAGTTATGTACTACTATATTTAGCAAGCCATTACTTATAATTTCCTTTCTACCACTTCAACATATTTTTTAACTTTTTTTTAAAAAAAATATATTTGACTAAAATCAAAGTGTAATCATGGATACTTTTGTTTTTAAATAATTATTATACAAATATTTTATAAAAATAATCATAAACATTTAAATAAGCTACAAAAAATATACAATTTTTTGCTCATTGCTAGCTATAATAAACGAGGCATTAACAATTAATCTCCCCAAAAAAAACTAACAATCAGCCATGTGATGGGAAAGGTTCAGATCTTTGTAGTTTCTTTTGGCAGTAGATTTCTGAACTTTTCAAATTTTTTTGTAACTAATAAATTAATATATTTTCGTTCAAGTTTCTGTTGTCAAAATGAAATGCAAAGGAAGTAGTAAGATGTGAAATACATGTTAGTGCAAAACTAGAGAGACAAAAATTATTAAGAAAAACAATATTTACAGTTGATATTCCTAATTTTCAGAAACATTCTAATGAATTTAAATTAGAACTTACAAATAGGTTTCAAGTATTAGTAGATTTTGAACATGATTCATATTTGAATGAAATTAATATGAAAACAACTGATACACTTTTAAAAACTGCAACAAAAATAGCTGGTTGAAAAAAGCACTTGACCAATAACATTTTTACTGAGACTAGCGAATTTATGTAGAAAAAAAGGAATATGAAAATACACAAAAATGATGTGTTAAAAAGGATTGAATATGTCGAATTTTGTAAAATGATGCAGAAAAGAGTTGAAAATGATATAAGAGTGTATAACTGTGAACTAAGAAGGAAAGCAGTAGAAGAGAATGAAAGTCTCAAGAGTGTAAAACAACATTTTGGTATTGGTAGGAAATTTATATTTGCAATAAGAAAAAAAGCTGGAATTATTACTAAAAAGAGAGATGACACCATGAAATGGATAGAAGACTTTTATCAACAATTATATAGTAATAAAGAACAAATACCTCCTATATCTATTACATCTTCTGAATTTCCCAGAATTTTAAATGAAGAAGTGAGACATACAATTAAATATATGAAGAAAGGAAAGGTTCCAGGTAATGGTAGAATTATAATTGATATATTAAAAGAAGCAGTTGAAAAAATAGAATTTTTTTTAACAACGTCATATACCAAATGTCTAAATGATAAAGATGTATCAGATGATTGGAAGAATGTAGTATTAATCTTAAAATTTAAAAAAGGTGATAAAGAAGATATTAGAAATTACAGACCTATCAGTCTTTTATCAATTTTATACAAAATTTTTACTAAGATAATTACAACTTGTCTACAGAGAACACTGGATTTCCACCAACCATGAGAACAATCTGGATTTAAAAGTGGTTTTAGTACAGGATATCATATCCAGGGATTGAGAGAAGTTATAGAAAGGACAAATGAATATGAGTTGCCATTATGTTTTGGATTTGTAGATTATGAAAAGGCATTTGAATCTAAACTTTTCTTCAGTGATTAAAGCATTGGATCATCAAGGTATAGATCCAAGATATTGTCATATTTTAAAGAATATTTATAAAAATGCAACAGCAGCAATTAGATTAGATAATGATACTGGAAAAGTCAACATTGAGAGAAGTGTAAGACGGGGTGACTCCATATTCCCAAAACTTTTTACAGCAGTGCTGCAAGAAGTATTTTGTGGATTAAAATGAAAAGCTAAAGGAGTGAAAGTAAATGATTATTTCAGTCATTTAGATTTTTCAGATGATGTAGTTGTTTTTGCTAATAATGCTTTAGATCTACAGGAAATGTTGCAGTAGTTATCAGATGAAAGTAGGACTAAAGATAAATGTTAAAATGACTCAAGTAATGTTTAATGGATTTTCTCAAAATATGAAAATAAAGATTGTTTATGATGAGTTAGAAGAAGTTAACAGTTACAAACACTTTGGTCAGATTATTAATACAGATGGAAACATAATGGATGAAATTAATCATAGAATTAAACTTGGTTGGAGTGCTTTTAGTAGAAATAACTTGATACTAAATGGAAATATGCCTATGTGTTTGTAAAGAAAGATTTTTAATAAATGTGTTTTACCTGTTCTTACTTATGGATCTGAGACTTGGATACTTAATAGAAGAGCAATACAGACTTCAGACCACTCAAAGAAGTATGGAGAGATGTATATTGGGAGTAAAAGGAAGTGATCGAGAACCCAATATATCGGTAAGAGAACAATAAGGTGCAACTGATTTCATTGAAAAGATTAAAGTGGAGTTGGGCTGGACATATTTCTAGAAGAGATGATAGTAGATGGACAATTGTAATCTTAAACTGGATTCTAAGAGATTGTAGAAGACCCAGGAAGAGACCACATGTGAGATGGATAGATGAAATAAGAAAGTGTGCAGGGGTGATGTGGAGAAGAGAAGCTAAATATCTTACTTTTCCATACTTATTAAACCTATTATTTTGAAATTTCCTTGTGAGTATATAACATTTTTAGTTATTAAAATGATTTTAAAGTTGTAAAATACAAGTTGAATTAATATTTACGTCTTGAATATTTTTACTCGATTTTTACACACTACAATCTGTTTGATGTTTTGGTAACATATTAATTTTAATAAATTTATTTTTGAACTGGATAGATCTTTTAATATATTTAAAGGATAATTTTATTTGTTTTGGCTCCAGTAATTTAAAAATATTTATCGTGTAAGGTGATCTTCGAATTATTATTTGCACGTAAACAAAACGCAAGTTTATCTTTTTAAAATAACACGTTATGACATTTTTAGTTATTAAAATGATTTTAAAGTTGTAAAATACATGTTGAATTAATAATTACGTCTTGAATATTTTTACTCGATTTTTACATTCCAAAACACTACAATCTGTTTGATGTTTTGGTGACATATTAATTTTAATAAATTTATTGTGTAAAGTGATCTTCGAATTATTATTTGCACGTAAACAAAACGCAAATTTATCTTTTTAAAATAACACGTTTGCTAAATAAAAGATCTATAAACCGAAATGTATTTTGTATTACTTTAAAAATTGCTGCAAATATTATTTGAAAGTAAAAAAAAAACCAATCACTTTTCAAAATAACGAAGGTCAGAATTGTTTTGAAAGATTGCAGTAAAACGGGAGTCGTAAAACTTACCTTAAAAAACATTTTTAGAGAAAAAAAAGACATCGATTTTTAAAAGAAAATAATTTAAAAATACATAGATTTATCCAAGAGTGACACTCAATGTAAGAATATTAAATTTTAAAGCAGATTTAAATAGTTATGGTTTTCTATATTATTCACACCTTCACATTACATGCTATGTTTGTTTTAAAAACGTGGAGGCAAACCGGAACTAGTAAGCGAATGTAAATATCGTTTTTAATTGTTGCCGTTTTTTCCGCGCACAGCATGGAGAAACCGCGCCATCTAGTGGGCTAGAATGCTGGGTAGTCGAATTTTTGCAGAAATGATGTCTCTAGCAGGACACTTTTAGGCATATTTAATAGAGTTAGGCATAGGAACAGGATGGAAAGTGGACAGGTCATTTTCATTCATGGAGTACAGCTATTAGCTGTGTTATAAAAAGTCAAAGTAAATCAATTTAGCTTTGTAAAATATATTTTGATAAATAAAATAGAATAAAACAATAATATGGAAGAAGAAAGGGAAATAATGAATGAAGGAGAGGAAGAGAGGAATGAAAAGGAAGGGATCACATTAAGGTCTTGGAGAATAACAGAAGATAGCAGGAGCACAGATGACACAGAAGAGGTGTATACAGAAGAAGCTGTCACTATATCAAAGAAACCTGCTTCTAGTGCCACAGATGAAGTTAAGAGTAAATGTCTGGAGATGAGTTCAATATATGAACAAATGAAAACAGAGAGTGAGAAGCATAGACAGGAAGCAATAGAAAGGGATGAAAAGCATGGAAAGGGGGTTGAGGAAAGGGATCAGAAGTGGGAAGAGAGAAATAGACAGTTTGAGGATAGAATATGTAAAAAACTGCAGGAATTAAAAATCAGCTGCCAGCTAAAATACAAAGAAGTTTGGGTGGAACTGACGGAGAAGTTAGCTAAAAATCAAGAGAAAAATAGCAAGGAAATAGGGTCTATCAAGGAGCAAATTACAGACAGAGCAACAAGAAGTGAATCTAGAGGAAAAAATCTCCAAAATTAGGACAGATATAAGCCTCAAAATTAAGGAATGTGAAGATATACACAAAAATATCAGAGAGATGTCTGAATTGAAGGAGAACTGGACATATAAAAGTCAGGTAGCAGCCCAAGAAGAGATTACCATTGCTGAATCTATTCTACAATTTAACAGGGAAATCATAGATCAAGGTGTCAAAGAAAAAGAAGATGAAGGGCAAGTGTCAGGTCATGAAGAGGAGAATAAAGTAGAAATGGTAAAAAATGGACATTAACAAAGTGCCAATATATAAGAACAAGAAAAGGTCAAGTGAGCGAGGATGATGAGCCAGTAAACAGAGAACTTAAATTGAGAGAATGGGTTAAAAATTTTAGTCAGGAGCTCTGAATGGATAGGATAGCCTTGAATAAGGAACTCTGGGGACCAGACGGAATACATGGAAAGAAAAAGAAGAAATGGAAAACAAGCAGAGGAGTGGAAAGTAAGATAAAAGGAAAGAAAAGAAAAAGAAAGGAGACAGAAAGCATGCTTGAGACAATATATAAGAAAGCTGGAGAAGATCGAGAAAACATGATAAAAATAGAGAATAAGGGATGGATTCAAACCCTGTCTTTCAATAATGAAGTATTAGGAAAACACAGTAAATGACCACCCTGGAGTGTGATAAGAGATTATCAAAAATCTAGTGATACCTCTGATGATGATGATGATGATCTGTTGGGATATTACTTTAATCCCAGCATGGAAGAGCTAATTGTCAAACAACCTACAGATCTGACTTAAAAGTTTATAGTAGTTTGATGAAGGATCTGCCCCTCCCCAAACATTATTTTATATATATAAAATAAAACAACTAACATCTCTACCTCATTCTAACCCTGACAGATATCCAATCGGATATAACAGTGTATACTATAATATTGAAGGATTCATATTTTATTATTTGTGTTATTATATATATATATATTGCAAATTGCCACTATTTTAGTGTGCATGGGTGTTGTGACTGGAGAGTTTATGTAAACTATATAATAAATTGTTTTAGTGGATGCATCAAGTAAATAAGTTTTTTTTCTTGTGCTCAGTTAAACAGGTCATTTGGATATAAAAAAAATAGAAGTTCATGATTATAAATTCCAAATACACGTAAGCAAAGTCATTTTTTTATGTTTTTTTTACAAGTTGATGGATATGAAATGGGAACCTCCTAATCCCTTGCTGTTTCATCATCAATCTAGTATCCCACTTGTCTATGTACCTCATTTAAACTATAATATGTAAAATAAAGCTACAATTTGCTGTCATGGCTGTCTGAACAGCATTATATATTTACTTACAAAAGAATGCTATAATTAGATAGGTTTGGTAGAATTATAGTGTATTATTATTAGTATCATGTTTATTTTAATAAAATACGTTTATTATGATAAGTAATGATAAAGTTCAATTTATTAATAAGTTTATTATTTTAATTCGTATGTGGATATATAATCCAACCTATATTTGTAATGTATATAGGGGTGGTATGATTTAAGACATTAAAATGTATTATATATTTAAAATGTTAAAAGATGAAAATATTTTAAAATGTTTATTTAAAAATGTTAAAAAGGTTTTTCTTTCAAATGTGCTGAGAAGCCTTCTTTAAAATGAAGTGTGATTCTTTTTTCTTAGAATTAAAAGTTGGTGAGAAACAGATTTTGTCGTAAACAAGTATGTAACTAGTGACCGCACCTACCTTTGGTCGTGTTAAAAAAAGTCATTTTAAAATCTGGCTAATTCAAATTGCATCAGATATAAAAATTTAAGTTATTTTTGAATTTAACTAATTAAAATTGTTTATGGTAAGATAGTTTTACAAAAAAATCTGGCTAATTGAAATTGCGTCAGATATAAAAATTTAAGTTATTTTTATTATTTAACTAATTAAAATTGTTTATGGCAAGATAGTTTTACAAAATAACCATAAAAGTTATAACTGAAATACTTTAATAGTTTATCAAATATTTAAGATCAAAATTACATGTTTTTAGAATTTAATGAAAACAGAATTAAGAGAAAGTTATAACACCTCAGAAACTTATCAGCATATTTGAAAGCAGATTGTATGTTAACAAAATTAATTAAAAATGGAATCATGAAGCAAAGAAAAATTCTTAAAGGTGTTATGCGATAAGAAAAAGATATAAATGGGCCATATTTTGGGTGGGAAGATAGACTGACTGAGATCTATACTGAGAGATATACTGAGAGACACAGAGAAAGATATACTGAGAAGAGACTCCATTTTGAATCACATTTGTATTTAAAAATCAAATTTAGTTTTGAATTGAGATGTCTGGCTAGTGTGGCCATCTTAGCTGTCACTCTGTAAGGAGGCAATGGGTTCGTTTCCATCCAACACCATTATAACCAACAATGCTGCTATAACATCTACAACCTAACCGAAAAAGAAGAATGCCACTATACTATCTACAATCTAACTGAAAAGAAGAATGCTGCTATAATATTTACAGACCACCCATAAAAGAAGAGTATGCCACAAGCCACCCAGAAAACTCACCAAGCTCCAGCTCAAGCACCTACTAATACCAGTAAATCATTTTAAACTGCAGAGCTCTGTATATTTTCTGTACATTTTCTTTATAATTTCATACTACTTTTAAACTCAAGTTAGCTAACTAACAACTCAATATATTTTTAATGTTAAAGTTTTTTTTTATTGTTTTAAAATCTGTAAATGATTTACTTGCTTTTGAAATTTCCTTCCTGAAGAAATTAATTAATGTTTCTACTTTAAACTATCACTGCAGTCATGTCTCTAGTTATTTGTTTTTATCACATAGTTTTAAATATTTGTTATATTTATTTTATGATATGCTGATGCTTCAAAACAGCGAATACTAAATTTTAATATTTCAAGAAGAGATTAATTAAAACTTCTTCACGTAATTATTTATAATTTTATTTCTGTATGCTGTTTCGAAACCCTCTTATGAAAATAGTAATGACTCGCTCATTATTATTTAATATTTTTTTTTGATAATTGTTTGATTGTAAATTTTGCAATGTGCCTTGTTTTAGTGAGGTATTAATTTTTAAAGACTAAGAAATAGACTAACCATGATAAATATTTATAAGTATATTTGCTATTTAAGTTATTTATTAAACCCTTTCAAATATACTTTCTCTCCTTTTTAAATACTTGTCATTTGATCAATAACAAATTAGATTGAGCTGGAACAGCAAAGATTATCTGTAATTATTCCCGTCTATAGCATATATTTTATCATGCTACCTATGAGTTGGCTTCTATTTGATTAAGCTAATAAACTATTGTTCTTGCCTATAGAATATTAAATTTATAAAATACTTTGCTTGGCAGATGTGATTCATTCACTTTAATATTTTTCTCATTTTGCTGCCATGTATATTTATGTATTTAAGATGCAGCCTCAGTTAAGCCAGCACATCTTCTTCTCATAGGGTAGAGCAGTTGTGAAGCCTGAGTTTAAGGCCAGGTTAGCACTAAGTCCCCCACCTTTCTGAACTATTTGTTCCTTTTCATGCAGCTTAACAATCAGTTTTCAGTACCGGCGTTGATTGCAGAAACCTTTGATCTACCAATCCATCTGCAGAGCAACTTTATTATTGTATTGCTGGTGCTATAGTGCATTAGTACATCCAGAGAAGCCAACTCTACCTCCCTATTTTACTTCTTTCAGCAATTGTCTGAGATATTTTAGAAGTCCAGTCAATCTAAGTTATTGTAGCCCTATTTAACCTAAATAA
This sequence comes from Epiperipatus broadwayi, assembly GCA_028023455.1. NCBI lineage: Eukaryota > Metazoa > Onychophora > Udeonychophora > Euonychophora > Peripatidae > Epiperipatus > Epiperipatus broadwayi. Next base: position 1,320,140 of record JAQFVV010012662.1, on the reverse strand, counting down.
ATAAATATAAACAGACAAGAAACGTCTATTGTAAGTGTTGACCATGGTTTAGTTTAATTATTACTATTCAACCACACATTAAGAGGAGTCAGCATATGTTCCACTATAGACATGGTGTAGTGCTAAGACATTTATTTAAACACCTGTGTGCATTTATTATATATAAATCCATAAAATAATTGTATTCAAATTCTAACATATCAAAAGAAATCTATGGATTTCATGAATTCATAAGATGAATAACCGTTGCATTCAACTTACTTAAATGTTAATTTATTTATTAATCTGATAAAGGAATCTGTCCTAAGATCATACTTAAAACTCTTCAGCTATTAAATGCCTGCATGCATTTCCACTTGTTATGTACTTTGTGATATATATTAGATAAAACTTGTTATTGGAGAAATTAAGACTTCAGTAAATTAACCTAGTCCACTCTCAGTTTCATTATTCAATCCAATTCTCATTATTGATATTATGTTATAGAATATGCATTATTAAAGGTCTCCATTAAGTTAGCTATTCGTTAGTTATGATCAATTTGTAATTTAATTATGAGTCTCATTGTTTCTCCCTGACCTATGTTGGCTGTGAATAAAGGAGTATGCTACATGTAATATCAAGGTGATCATTTGTAGGGTTTTGAGTTTTGGAGTACTGGCTTACGAGTTGAAGAGTGGTCAGACTTGGGATGTCACAATCCTAGTCTGGTCAGCTTCAGTCTCTTTTGCTTGGACTCAGAATTCTGTTACACGTATGTACAAACTTGTCCGTTACAGTATTATTTAATGCTTTTGTTATATTCTATTCTAGTGCATGAATTCAGAATGTGTGCATGGTCATTATATAAAAATACCATTGTTAAAATGTATAAAAGTAGTTATAATTAGAACAATAACTATTTAGTCAAATAAATTATCTTTAAATATAGAGCTTATCGGTCAATTCTTTTTACCACTAAGTAAAGCAATAATTTGTTATTGTATTACTTTTGATTGAGCTAGTCATGGAATATTTTGAGTGCTGAATTATGGACCCACTGTCTAGAGCATGTTAGTTACCCAGTGTAATTATCTGGCACCTGAGGTTTACCTCAAAACAAATAAAGTGTTTTAAATAGTAGGGATTTAATTCCAGCAGTCAAGGTGAGCCACAGCCTAAAAATGTGACTGTGTTATGCTTGCATAGCTTAGTCTGACTGTGGGTATCATTGATACCTCTGCTATCGATGGTATTCTCCCCTCTGCTTGAAGGGACGACTCATTCATGTAACATGTATAATATAAAATATAAAATTATAATAAATAAGGGTTAAACTCAGTTAAACCTATCCAAATAGAGTGGTTCTGGATCTTCTATTGAATTGACCGAGTTCAATATATACTTGCTCCCTTCTAAAAGAAAATAAAGTTTAATTTTATTTTTTGTTAAATTCAATTATATTTTTTAAAAAATGTTTATAAACCAAATTATAATTGCATTAATGGCTCAGATTACATATTTGAAATAATAGATTTAAATAAACAAATTTAAATAGGAAATAATAAAAAAAGCTGAAATTAGAATCAGTGAAAGGAAGGATTTAAATGTCTTGATTTGATCAAATTACTGGATTTTTACTTTTATATGATATCAAATGTTTTAGTCATTGAAATATTTTACTAAATTTTATTTTCCATCTCATTCTTAAACAATAAGTGTAGTCAGATTTAAGAAAAGATAGAGTATGACAAAAATTGATATTCCTTAATATCAAATTAATTAAGCATAAAGTGAAAATATCTAAATAATACACTAAGAAACATATTTTACACAATGATTAATATATAATTATTTAAGCAAGAAAAAGAGAATATTAAAAGAGGCTTTAATTGTTTACTAGTAAATTAAAATTTATAAAGTTAAATAATTATAATTTTAATAGACCTTCAAAAGATTTTGGTAAATAGTCAAACAGTATACTGAACTTCCAGGTATGTCTTCATTGGTCCTGTGTGGTAGTTGGGGTTTGATATTAGCTGGTTTGGTCACCCATTAAGTCATTATACCATAGAGGCTTCCTATTGACAATGATGGCATACGGTTTGTTAGCAGCTTGGATCATCAATTGCTGGCTGGGACTTTATCTGTACCAAGAAACTCCATACTCAGCTCCTCTGGAGATAAGCCAGTGAAATTGTGGCATTCTACTCAATGGTCATGGCATGATGTAATTTTTAACAGCTTAAAAAAAACTTTACAAGAAATCTTCTGACTCCACAAAAAGTAGCACTCTTTCTTTTTTGCCCCCTGTATATATCCCTTAAAACAAAAGCATCCAGACATTTTCCAATTTGATTAATTAATTTTAAAAGAAAAATTATTATTTTCTTTACTATCTAAAAAAAATATTAATGATGTAAATCTTATGATCTAGTTTAATTATAAAATATTACTAATTGCATTTTGTTGCCCAAATTCAGAATGTCTTTCATTTTAATTACATATTTCTTGTTACCTTTTATTGTAATGATAATTATACACTAAAATATAAATTCAAAAATTAGATTTTTAATTGATACATTCTTCTGATCATCAATTGATTTTTAATTAATTTTTTGATGATGACCCCCTCCTTACTAGAACATTAAATTTTGTAACAAAATTAAATTTCATAATAAAACTAAATTTCTTTTATATATTATTTTTTAAAAATGTATTAAATTATAACTTAATGGCAACAATATATATACATAAAGCACATATATATGAATGTATATATATATATATTGAGCCGGATTGATTTTCGATTCAATGGTTTTATTACTAAAATTAAAAGGAAAACAACTTCATTTTCATTAAATGTCTAAGGCTTAATTTTTTTATTATTATTTAAAACACATACACATTTATATTTTAAAATAGATTATTTAATGTTTATAAAATTGATTGTAAAATAGTTTACTTTCACCGTCTGTTTTAATCAATTTGATTAAAAACAGGCAAGCTTGCTAATTATATATTCCTGTTGTTTTTATTGTAATTATTTTTAAAGTTAATTCTAAAAAGCGGAGATTTAGTTTTGTATTTGTCATTTTTGTTTCAATTATCCCTGGTTGGAAGTCTTAAATTAGATTGAGTGGGAAATTAATATTTGCCTTGCCTGAAATATAGAAGGACACTAATGAAAGTTTTTCGTGGAAAATGTAGCGAGGCAAGGATAGCCCACCAATTTTCAGAGAGAGAGGAGATTCAGTATAGAAAAGGACACTTGGATTATTGCCTGCTAAGAGTCATATGGTTTTGAGTAGCTGTTCGGATGTTTAATTCCTGTTAAAAACTTAAATAATTATTGACAAACTTCGTTGCTGTGCAAGATGTCAAAATCTACCGCTATGAGTTTTGCCATCATTAGAATGTCTTGCTAATTTGAACAAAGGATGGACCCACACCTACCAGCTCTCCTTCAGTCATGCCATGAACTTCTAACATAAACACTGACTCTACCTTGCCACTGTCAAAAGACCTGAAAGATGAACTATTATCAAAAGTGCGCACTCGTTACTAAATCACTAGAACTCTGCCTTACTGTAAGCTAAACTTTTTCTTATTCTAGCCAGGGTAAATAAATTGCATTTAATTAAATCTCCACTCAATCTAATGATAAATATGTTTTAAAATGGTATTAATTGTTTTTTTTAATTATTTATTATCTGTATGTACTCTTTTCTAGTATTTAAAGTGTGTCTTGGAATTTTAGTTTTAAGATTCCAAGTTTGTTTGCAATTTTCGTTTATCAGGCAGTGCATTAGGAAATTGTATTTTATATGTTTAATATATACCTGATTATTTCGTTAACTATTACAAAATGCATTGGCAGTTTTCGTAGTCTTTATTTATTCACCTGCCCTTAGTTGTAAAATAAAGAATCTTTAAGCATGTTTCTTTTGCACTTTTTGTGCAAACAAAAAATCTTTTGGCTGGCTATTTGTCAAGTTATTTCTTCGGGTTGTCTGAAAGTAGTCATTTCTTTCTGGATTACATAAGATCGTAATCAAATATCTTTTGCTGTCTTGTAAGTGAGATCAACCATGTTTACTTTGAATGTAGTATTACGTGTAGCAGTCCCACGGTGTTTTAACGACAGTAATTAGAATATTACTGCTCAGACGTCTGTGCTAGTTTTATTGATTTCCAGCGGGACAGTAACTGTTTTATTATCTCTGATTCAGGAAGCTAGAGTTGTTGTTTGTTTTTGTAATTTTACAACTGGCCAGCAAGAAGATATTATCCTAACCATTTCATATATTTTAAGTGAGAGAATTTTGCTGCCAAAATGTTTAATGCCTTCATGTTTGTCGTACTCTTGTGCACTTCCTGGTAAATATGCATATGTTACTAGAAGCCACTTTTGTATTCATGGCTAGATGTCTTCACTCTATTGCACAACTTTTAATAAAATTAATATATTGTTTAAACTTAATTTGGCTGACGTTTGTCTTTGTGCTTTGATTTCTCAACTGTCTAAACAATATTTAAGATATCTTGTCTCTCCCTGAGTTTAGTTCGGTGCCTTTTGATTCGCATATCTTGTCCACCCTTAAAATAAATGTCTAGTTCCTATTTTCGGACTAGTGGTGCCCTTGTGGTCAGTATATGTGAATCTCAAATATCTTTCTCCCATTACATATATAGTAAATTTTAATGCATCAATGTGGAGCGTCCGAGTTTTCAAACCCATGTGAGATTTTGTTTAGATGGTTGAGAAAAATTTCGGGTGTAAGTGGCAAGATCTAGTCAGTAGAGGTTCGATTTTTGTTAATTATTGCATGTATTGTTGGAGCAGTTTGGTAGAACGGGGTTTTGTCTTTTTCATATGACATAAATAAATAAACAATAAATAGCGTATTTTCTAAAAAAGTCTGTCAGAGTTAATTTTTTTTTGAAGAGTTAGATATATATAGTTTGTCTTTTTTATATGACATAAATAATAAATAGTTTTTTTTTTTTTTGTTGTTGTTGTTTAAAAAAAAAAAATCGTTCGGAGTAAATGTTCGAATTTAAAAGTAGTAAAAATAGTTCATTGTCTTCTTGCATATAAATAAATAGTGTTTTATTTGCTTTGAGATTTTTGTTTTAAAAAAAAAAGTTAGTATAGCGAGTTAGCCTTGTATAAAATGGAAGGTAAAGAAGAAGGTGACAGGGCGGCAGGTTTGGAAGAGAGCCCTGTTTCATTTAAATACCCCCAAATAGAAGAAGAGAGCAAGACACAGATGATGATAAAGTTGATAATAGAAATAAAACAGAGTCAACACACTATACTGGAGGAGCTGAGAGCAGAAATGAAAGAAATGAGAAGAGAAATGACAGGAAGAGTAGAAGAAACTCAACAAAAAGAAGTGGAGATGGAAAAGGATTTGAAAAATGAGATGAGTTAAGAGAGTCAGGAAGTAGAAAAAGTAGTCGTAAAAGATATAGGAATTGAAGTAGCACAGGAGAGTACTAGGACAGAGAGGGTGGAAATAAAGTTTGAAATAAGTAGAGAGTGGAGAGAGATAGATAGTATGGTGGAGAAAGAAAATCTTGGAGACAGTTATAAGTTACCTCAAGAGGTTAAAAATGAGTTGAGTAAAATAACTGTTAGTTGTGAACAGGGGTTTAAAACTAAGGAAAAGTTTTTGGAATATGATTTTAAAACAGAAATAATAGCCATTTATAAAGCAATCTTATTCAAGGCACGTAAAAAGTCTGTGGGAAATGAAGTGTTGCCATTTACTAGTGTTGATATAACTAAAAATAAATTAGGAAAAGATGAAGAATTGGGAAGTTTTGTTAAGAAAAAGATTCAGGTATATACACTAGAAAGCAAAACAGAACAGGAAAGAGACAAAATCATAAATTCTAGGTAGGTAAAATATAAGAGAGGGAAAGGAACTTATTTCAGAAAATTAATAAAAAGAGTAAAAGAACCGCCGGACAAAAGTTAAAGGTTCGGCTTTTAGCAATCGGACGGATTGTTTTAAAACAGACAAAAAAAAATTTGTTAATGATTTATGAGAATGGATAAATGTAAGAAATGAAATATTGTTTTGGTTTTTCATGAGTGCGTTCAGCCAAATTCCTAGGGGTAGTTTTTGAAATGTTTTTAGTTTAAAAAAAAAGAAAAAAAAGTTGCAGGAATGTTTTTTTTTTTTAATCACATGTTGAGGCAGTTGAGCCGGATTGATTTCCAATTCAATGGTTTTATTACTAAAATTAAAAAGCGAAAACAACTTCATTTTCATTAAATGTCTAAAGCTCAATTTTTTTTATTATTATTTAAAACATATAAGCATTTATATTTTAAAATAGATTATTTAATGTTTATAAAATTGATTGTAAAATAGTACTTTCACCGTCTGTTTTAATCAATTTGATTAAAAACAGGCAAGCTTGCTAATTATATATTCCTGTTGCTTTTATTGTAATTATTTTTAAAGTTATTTCTAAAAAGCAGAGATTTAGTTTTGTATTTGTCGTTTTTGTTTCAATTATCCCTGGTTGGAAGTCTTAAATTAGATTGAGCGGGAAATTAATATTTGCCCTGCCTGAAATATAGAATGGACACTAATGAAAGTTTTTCATGGGAAATGTAGCGAGGCAAGGATAACCTGCCAATTTTCAGAGAGAGAGGATATTCAGTATAGAAAAGGACACTTGGATTATTGCCTGCTAAGAGTCATATGGTTTTGAGTAGCTGTTCGGATGTTTAATTCCTGTTAAAAACATAAATAATTATTGACAAACTTCATTGCTGTGCAAGATGTCAAAATCTACCATTATGAGTTTTGCCATCATTAGAATGTCTTGCTAATTTGAACAAAGGATGGACCCACGCCTACCAGCTCTCCTCAGTCATGCCATGAACTTCTAAAATAAACACTGCCTCTACCTTGCCACTGTCAAAGGACCTGAAAGATGAACTATTATCAAAAGTGCACACTCATCACTAAATCACTAGAACTCTACCTTACCATAAGCTAAAATTTTTCCTATTCTAGCCAGGGTAAATAAATTGCATTTAATTAAATCTCTCCTCAATCTAATGATAAATTTGTTTTAAAATGGTATTAATTGTTTTTTTTTAATTATTTATTATCTGTATGTACGCTTTTCTAGTATTTAAAGTGTGTCTTGGAATCTTAGTTTTAAGATTCCAAGTTCGTTTGCAATTTTCGTTTATCAGGTGGTGCATTAGGAGATTGTATTTTATATGTTTAATATATACCTGATTATTTCATTAACTATTACAAAATGCATTGGCAGTTTTCGTAGTCTTTATTTATTCACCTGCCCTTAGTTGTAAAATAAAGAATCTTTAAGCATGTTTCATTTGCACTTTTTGTGCAAACAACAAAATCTTTTTGCTGGCTATTTGTCAAGTTATTTTTTTGGGTTGTCTAAAAGTAGTCATTTCTTTCCGGATTACATAAGATCGTAATCAAATATCTTTTGCTGTTTTGTAAGTGAGATCAACCACGTTTACTTTAATGTAGTATTACATGCAGCAGTCCTGCGGCGTTTTAATGACAGTAATTAGAATATTACTGCTCGGATGTCCGCGCTGGTTTCGTTGATTTCCGGCGGGACAGTAACTGTTTTATTATCTCTGATTCAGGAAGCTAGAGTTGTTGTTTGTTTTTGTAATTTTACAACTGGCAAGCAGGAAGATATTATCCTAACCCTTTCATATATTTTAAGTTAAAGAATTTTGCTGCCAAAATGTTTAATGCCTTCATGTTTGTCATACTCTTGTGCACTCCCTGGTAAATATGCATATGTTACTATAAGCCACTTTTGTATTCATGGCTAGATGTCTTCACTCTATTGCACAACTTTTAATAAAATTAATATATTGTTTAAACTTAATTTGGCTGACGTTTGTCTTTGTGCTTTGATTTCTCAACTGTCTAAACAATATTTAAGATATCTTGTCCCTCCCTGAGTTTAGTTTGGTGCTTTTTGATTCGCATATCCTGTTCACCCTTAAAATAAATGTCTAGTTTCTATTTTCGGACTAGTGGCGCCCTCATGGTCAGTATATGCGAATCTCAAAGATCTTTCTCTCGTTACAATATATATTGTAATGATATAGTACTTTTGGCAAAGGAATAATAAATTTATGAAAAAGATTACAAAACAAAATTTAAAAAAATATAGATTAAAAGCAAATACATTTAAAGTCCTAAAGGCTATATAGGGAGTGATAAGTTTGTTGATTGTATACATGATGAAAGTAACTGAGTACCTATTACTATTAATTAGATAAATTGAGAGGAGATTTATTGATTAAGTGACAAATTTGATAGATTGCTGGATGGTGCTTTTACTCTATAGTTTGTCTGTGTAATAAAATGATGAATATGGAAGAAATTGTTTTTGAGGATCAAAATTTATGGTGTTTGGGATACAAATATGAATAGGAAAATAATTAATGAAGGAAAAAAAAAAATCTAAAGTATAAAATATGCATTATTGATAGGAGTGTTTTTTTTTTTACTCTTCTCTAGAAACATCTCTTGAAAATTTCATTAATAAAAAGGTTAGATGATAGTTTAATAAGAAGATATTAGATGATAGTTTATCTGCATTCAATTCTATTCTATCCATACCCAAAATTAGTTTCTGAATTATGATTTTCATCATTAAGGAATTTGAATGTTATACTTTTAAACCTAATTCACCTCTCATCGAAAATTAAATTTTTACTATTTCTTTACTATCATGCTAACAGTTTAAAATTTAAAATCATATTAGTTGTTATAAATCCAAGACTTGTCTTTTTAGTTAGATTTTCTATCAGGCTAATAATTATGTTTTATGCTTTTGACTAGTATGATATAAATCAAAATTGTTATATTATTATCTTTGTGTACATATAACATATGTTGATAAAAGAAGTCTTTATTTTGTTGCAGAGTCATCAAGCTCAAGTAATTAATGGATATTAGTTGGTTATATATGTATTACCCACAGTCAGTAATTTCCTTTATTCAAATTTCCAGATATATAAGTTTGCACTTATTGCCTTTGATTTGAAAGCATTATCACATAAAACATTGTTTTGAGAAAAATACTAATTTAGAAAAATATGAAAAAAAAAAAGAAAAAATAAATAGCATTAAATGTTATGACTCCATTTTTAATTTCAGTTATGAGATTAGAAATATCTAAAATTAGTCAGAGTAATCTAACTAATACTTTTAAAAATATGTGGTATAAATTTAAAAAATGTGAAATAATAAAAATGGAAGAGGATTAATATTATTCAGCTAATAAAGCTAAATGTTAGAATGTTTATTTCCATAGTTGTTTTTATTTCTTAAAAAAAATTATGGTTTCAGAACCTTTTCATTTTTGTAATCTAATAGAAGATATTGAAAAATGTGGTGCATTAACATCAGCTTCAAACATTATTGATCCACTGTAATAGAAAAGTCTCTCCAAATGTACCCAGATTCTTTAATCCATAGCTTCTCTTATCAATATTATTTCAAAAATATCTTTATCTTATTCAAACATCTCCCATGTACTTTCTTTCTAAATTATTTACAATCTCTTAGGATTTCATTTATAAATTTTCCTGAAAATCTCAGGTTCAACTTAGTCCTATAAAAATTTTGCATCCTTTTAATCCCTTCTTATTATATAAAACATACAAGTTTCTATGCTTCATTGAGAGATATAATATTGTTGTGTTTTTTCTGCTTGTTAAGTATTCCCATATCAGATAAGTAAGTAAGAACTGGTATAACACATTTATTAAAAGCTATTACAAACACATAGAAATATTTCCTATTAATATTAAAATACTTCTATCAATAACACTCCATCCAAATTAATTCTATGATTAACTTCACTCATTATATTCTCTATTTAATCTTTTAATTTTATATAATCTTTGATTATCAATATTTATTTCCTTTTTCCATGAAAAATTACTTTAGGATTTTTAACATTTATCTTTAGACCTATTTCTTTTACTTTCTTCAGAAAAGTCTTATAAAAAATTTGGAAACTTTAAAGCACTATTTTAAAAACAATCACATTGAATTAAAAAGGTAGATGACTTAAATAACCTCTATTTATTATTAGCTTTTTACTTTAATTCTCAATATACCCTTCATAAAATGACTGTAGAATTTTTTTTAAAAAAAAGTAAAATCATTCTGATTTACATTCTTATTAATATTTATTTTAATATCATCACTTAATGTAATCATTGCTCATGCATTGTGATTAAAAGTTCAAAATATGCTACTATTGTAAGGGATGATAATATAAAGCTTTACTCATTTTTGAAATGCTTATAAACTCAAATACCTGTTCATCTACAAATCTAAAGCATGATGGTAACTATTATTCATTTATAATGGCTTTCTTTAATACTTGTAATGGTATACTGTGCTACACAGCTTTTATCTCAAGATTGTTGTATGGTTTAATCCCAAGTTTATTGTAGACCTGTTGTAATGAACTTAATAAATATCTTCTATAAAACTAATAGAAGACTAATAGATATGCAATTAATAATATCTACTTTAACTTTCTTAAACATCATTATTACTACTATATTCTACTAATAGTGTAGGCATTTAGTAAATAGTTTTGACTACAGTTTTATTAATTTTTCACCAGCCTTTTTTAAGATATGAATAATAATAATATATTTATCTGGAGTCTTTGCTTCTTTATACATCATATCACTTAAGATATTTGGAAATTCAAAAGATTTTTTTATTTTTATTATTATAGAGATTTTTTGAACTACTTTTTCATATATTTTGTGAAATCCTTCATTTTACTAAGAGTGACATATTTTTTTAAATGTTGAAGCAACTTTTGTTCCAATATCAAAATTTTGTTTTACACATTTGAGTCTCTTATTCTCTTCTGTAATTTAACTTGCTAGTTTATAATTTATATTATGTATATCATCATTATTTTGTATTCCATTTAACAGAAATACTTTTTTTTTTCTTAATGGCTCATTTTATTAGTTTATTTTTTTTTTATATATTTTTTATATTTTAACTCACTAGACAATTTCAGGTGGATTGTGACTTACATATACCCAACTATATATATATATACATATATATATATATATATAATTGTCATGTATCAAATTCAAATGAATTAAAATAATTTATATGTTTGTCTGTAAATCTGTCAAATTCATAATTGAAAAATAAAAAGAAATATTTTAAATTTGTTTTTATGAATAAATACCTAACTAAACCATAATTTATATTATGAGAATTTTAAGCAAGAAAGTAGTTTCACTTTTTATATTTAATAATCTATAATTTTTATTATGAACCATATTTTACATGAAGGGTAATTTCACCATTAATAAAAAACAGATAGAAATTAGTACATGTGCTTTTAATTATAGTACAGAACTGAATAGATATAATTCTTAAATCATGAAGTGATTACAGTACATAAATTCATGTTTGAAATGTCATATTTAGTGAGAGGAAAAAATAGATGCTATAGTACTGTATTTACATTTAGTTTTGGATAGTGCATTATTGAAGTCAAAATGACAGCCTTTTATGCTGGATACATTTTTCACATTTATTTATATAATATTAAAATATTTTTATTAATTTACATTAAATATTTAAAAAAAATGTTAAAGCAAGCAATTAAAAAAAACCATCACTTTTATAGCCTAGGTACATCTGGATATGTGTATAAAAGTTATTAGTAGAACATCAGTTATTATTTCATTGATTTTATTAAAATCAGAACCATTTTTGAAGTGATAATTTAATTTTATTTAAATGCATTTGAATAATAAATGTAACACTTTTAAGTAGTGTTTATTAATAGACATTGAAACTGTATTTATTGACTATCCTCCCATTTCTACTACTATGTTCCATAGTAATGTTTATCACAGGCTTAAACCCTTTCAAGTGTGTATATATATATATATATCTCCATATATTTTAATATTATATTAATATATGTACATGTATCATATTTGTATATTTTAAATTAAATGTATATCTATGTAGGTAACGTTCTATATTTATGAACACATATACATGTAAGGAAGCTCTAACATAAAACCATTTATTAGCATTAGAATCAAATTATTAGTTATAAATCATTAATTTATTAAAATGAAAATGTATAAATTTATTCATTATTTAGCTAAAAACTTGCATATAATTTCAATTATAGAAATGGCTAAGATACATATATAACAGAATGTTTATGCAACTTAAATTTGTTTTAAAAGATTGCAGGTTTTTTGGAAAATATCATGCCACCCACATCTGGTTTAATTTGTATGGGGACCAAGAACAGATTTTAAAATAAGTCTAAAATAAATTTTAGAACAAAGCAAAATCACTCAACCTGCATTAATTTATTATTCATTAAATTTTGCTTTTGTCTTTTTTAAAATCTTAACACTGAATTTTAAAAGTAATAAAACTATGTTAAATTTAAAGATTAAAAACTTAAAACTGTAAACAAGTAAATGAATTTTGCAGGGGGGGGGGGATCAAAGAGTTAATATAAAACACCCCAAATTTTAGCCCTGAAAGTTCACCCTTTTAATAAATGAAACACTTGATGACCTGAGCTATGGCTATTTTAAAAATGGAAATAAGCAGCTAGAAGGTCACCAAACTTGCTGATTTCCTTTGGGTAACCAGTCTATTAGACTGGAGGAATTTGAAACCAACAACCTTCCTAGAGAAGTAACAGTACCACTGCCTTCCAGATGACTCATCCAGAAGAAGATTGGTAACATTTTCTCCACAGAGTTCTTAAAAATAAATCTAAAATTAATTCCTCTTAAAATTTCTCAACCTAGCTATATAAATGAACATTTATAATCTATAAACTTAACAATAATTCCTTATTAAAATGAACTGTGTATAAATTTAATGTAACTTTTAATTAAAATAATAACCAGAACCATCTTGCCTAGCTAATGAATAATTATGATTTTAAAATAATTCTCTAAACATACTACATGTTAATGAATTATGAATAGTTAAATAATCACAAGAATGATATTATAAAAGCATATTATTAATAACTAATTAACCCTCAAATATGCTTTTCTCCTCCTTAGTTTATTATCTAAACTATTCAGATTTATTCTTTAAATTAAATTACATTAATGAACTTCCTTCTTAGCATGTTTTAAGTATGGTAACTAGTGAACTTGAGTAAGTAGTTTTGCAGAATGAAACTAAACTATTTAGCACATTAGTGTAATTGTAAGATTATTTTAATAATCATTATGTGTGTGTTTTTAAAAACTATACACATGCAATGCACCATCCTATGTTTCTTTGTAAATGGGCTTATTGATGAAATACCATCCCATTATTTTAGTTCAGACAGCCTCTTTAGAACTTTAACCCAAGGGTCTAAAAGCAATTTGTTATGCTGCTCTGATCTCCTGAACTAAAGTTCATATTCTAATAGCAAGTTGCATGGTCCAATGGAACTGAGTACTTGGTAGTGAATTCTGTGAGTAATTACATATTCATTCCACAAATGTTATTTAGTTAATTTAGCACCATAGTGTCTGAAGCTTCAGTTCAGCATTGACTTCAACACTAGATTTAGTTTATATAGGTAATCTTCATAGGGAGCATATTATTGCTCATATGTATAAGATAGTTAAAATAAACTAGATTTATTATTGTCATTCTTGTAATATTTGATTTCTATATCAAACATAGAATAGATGGTATACCATATTCAGGCATGATTATGAACTGCAGATATTAAATTGTAGTAAACATAAAGTTAAATGATTAGAAGTACATCCTAAAAGATGAGATCCTTGTTTCTAACTCAGCTCATCTGTGAGTGTAACATCCCAATGCACTTTGTTTTGTATTAATTAACATATAATTTAATAATTAAAGATATTAAATTTGTAATAATGTTTAGTGTGTTATTCACAGTCCATCCCAAATCTTAGCTAAATCTATTTCATTTTAGTTTTAATTATTAATATATGCATTATATCAACAAGCCATATATATGTGTGTTTATTAATTAATTGTTAATTTATTAATTATTCCCTGAGTCTCGTATTACACCCTGTTCTACTGCTGGCTCATGAATTAAATGAGGCTAAATATAACCTCATATATGCCATCCATAGAATAGTAAATCATGGAGCATTTGATTTCCCTAATCAAAATCACTTTCTGTGTTCAATGGAATATAAATTCCATGTTTGTGAAAATATAATTCACTTTTACTGTACTTTCTTTTAGATGCTTTATAGCAAATTTTTCATATCATAACTTCTTAAATGTAGTTTTTTTATATATATTTGCAAATTCTGCATGGCTGCAATGCACTATCATTTTCTATATTCATAACTGTATTTACCAACAACAGTTTCAACTTTCAACTTTAAAATGCTGTTTGATGAGATTAAAAGTATTTGTGCATTTATATAAAAACCTCTAATGCTTCATTACAATGAAATCTTGTTAGAATGCAAATCTTGATTATCTGCCTTTGACACTTTCACTTTAATGAAATATTTAATACTGCCATTTTGTTTGATATTCCAACAAATTTCATAGTATTATTATTTATTTATAATAAATTGTATTATATTTGTGCTTTTAATATTTGTGCCTTTATATAAAAATCCTTGCTCATTTTTCAAATGAATTGTCTCATCTTCAAACAATCCCAGTTAATATCACATGATCACCATTTTCTATGTTTACACAATATGCTAACACAGGGCAAAACTCTTCATATATTAGTACTACTCAGTGCAAGGCAAAGTAATTAATGGATGCAAGAAGGTCTGTGCATAAAATCCCTAATAAGTGCCTACTTATCCAATGTTCCCAGACTAGTATCTAGTTTGTGGCTTTCGTCAGTGAATAGCCTTGGATCTGAGAGTATTGCATCTAGATCTTAGAATTTAATGCAACTATCTAATAGCCATATTTTACCTTTTTAGTTAACCATAAAGCTTTGAGTCCAAACACAATAATGTTTTCAATTCAAGCTCATTTGCTTGTACAGTCATATAAATGAGAGCTCAATTCAGAATCTATATATTTTGGTGTCTTTGGATCTTTAATACCTACAGTTACCATAATCCTATTGGGAAGCTTTGGTATTAAACCACTAAACTTCATATGATTACCATTATTTATGCTTACAAAAACACAGAAACAAATCTATCCACACAGCAATACCATTAATTGCAATCCAGGGTAATCACTGGATGCGACACTGTGGTTATTAAAAAACACAAAGCACCAAAATGTATGGATGCTGAACTGAGTTCAGATCTATATAACTATACAAACAAATGAGCTTGAAATAAAACCATTATTACATTTTCATTTTGGATTCAAGCTTTATTGTTAACTAAAAAGGTAAAAGGTGGCCACTGAAAAGTTACATTGGATCATAGGATCAAGTTGCAGTGTTCTCAATCCAAGTATTCTTACTGGAGAAAGACACAGGCTAGAAAACAATCTGGGGATATTGGCTGATTCTAGGCACAAACCTTCTTGCATTCATTGATTACTCTGGCTTGCACTGAATGGCCCTACTGTATGGGCATTTTTGCATCTGTATTAACAGCTTGTGTAAGCATAAAAAATGAGGATCATGTGGTGCTTAGTGTGTTAATACTAATTCTGCCCAATAGGATTATGTTGGCTGTGGTTATTAAAAACCCAAACACACCAAAATGTATAGATGCTGAACTGAGCTCAGATCTACACAGCAATTGAACTTGCAATAAAAACATTATGATTTTCATTTTGGGATCAAAATTTTATAGTGAACTAAAAAAATTAAATGTAGCTGCTGGAGGGTGGCATTAGATCCTAATCTCTAGGTACAGTGCTCTCACTTCCAAGGCCCCTCACTGATGAAAGTCATAAGCTAGAAACTAGTCTGTAGATATTGGATAAGTATTCACTAGATAGAAATTTTTCATCACAAACCTTGCAGTCATTGATTACTCTAGCTTACACTGAGTGGTGCTACTGTAGGGAAAATTTTGCCTCAGTATTCCCAGTTAATATAAGTTCTTTTTTTTCATTTATGCAATGTTCCTCTGCTTAAAAGTAATGTATGAATATAAGTTGATGTAGACCAACCATTGAAAGGATTTTGGATTTGCAAACTAAATATTTTTAAGAGTTTTCTTCCTATGTTCTAACTTCTCCTTTTAACCTTAACACAGTGAGAGACATAGTAATTTACTTTTATCAATCATTATTATAAATTTAAAAAATATTAATTCATATATAATCACACATCATGCTGCCTTTAAGAAAAGCCAATTAATACTTCAGTTATAAATCATTAGGCAATTGAAATAAAAGCTATCATATATCTTGTTGTAAGCTCAGAAGTAGAAGCTAATAAAGTGACTATGTTTAATGATCCATATTGGTACATATCTAATCAGATTTGGTTATAGTGGGAATAATCGCACAATAATAATAATTACAGACATAAATTTATAGAAATAGAGTTAACATCAAAAATTTATTTTATTCACTTCTTTATAATCTCAGTGAGAATTCAATGAAGTTTTTTTCATTTAATACAAACTGCTTTCTACTCATACTTGAAATAAATAAATAAAATAAAATACTATTAATATTACTATTAATAATAAAATAAAAAATCATGAATTTTTTTACTAGTGCAGTGGCAAGCTGTAATTTAAAGTAGAAGGTAATGAAACCTCCACATGTGCTATATTTTAATGATCAGTAATGATGTTAAATATGAATAAACTCTTAATAAGTTACAAGATAAAGACTAAAAAGATAAAAATGGTTGTAACTTAATACCTAAATGCAATTATATAGGAAAATCTTAAGCATGTTGGAATGAGTGTGAATATGTTAAATTATTAACTTTACTTACATTTATTTTTGTCTTATTAGAACTTGCAAAATATTGAAATTTACTACATGACAATATTAAAAATATTATACTTAACGTAAACATTCAAGCAATTTTTATAAGTGCACTGTCAAGCTGTAATTCTAAGGAAAAGCTAATCAAACCTTCACACATGTACCATACTATAATATTCAATTAGTGATGTTAAATGTGAGTAAAACTTTGATATAAGTTACAACATAAAGACTTTTAAAAGATAAGAATGGCTATCTTATCTTCATACCTAAGTGCAAATATATAGGTAAAGTGTTAATAGGATATAAAAAAAGAAATGAAAGTAAAATGAATAATTTAATATATTTTCACCCTTCTCTTAAGATTTGTTTATATAATTCCATGTAAATACAAAAGATAAGATGGCGATTCTTATTTTTACAAAGTATTTTATGACTTGGACTGCATTTTTACTCACATTGAACATTGCTGCTTGAATATTATAATAAGTTTTATGCATGTAGGTTTGATTACTTCTCTTTAGAATTACAGTTTAACATTGTGCTAGTAAAAATTTCTTGATGATTTACATTTAATATAACATCTAACATAGACATGTAGTAAATTTTAATATTTTGCAAGTGTTAATAAGATATAAAAAGAAATATAAGTAAAGTGAATAATTTACTGTATTCATTCTCTCATTCAGTGATTTTTAATATTTGTCTATATAATTGCATCAAGGTTTAAATATTAGATAGCCATTCTTAGCCTTTCAAAGGCTTCATCTTGTGACTTTATTAAGAGTTTTTTCATATTTAACATTGCTAATTGAATATTAGTGTGGTATACATGTGGAGGTTTGATTGTTTCTTAGGATAACTTGATTGTTTCTATGTCAATTATTTATCACACACACAATTGTGAAAGATTAATATATAAATTTAAATAAATTGTGCCCCAAAAAATAAGATATAATGAGATAGCCAATGATATGGTGATCATTTAATCCCTTGCTTTGAACATCAAACTGCTATCTTATTTTTTAGAACTTAAATTTTTTAGCAATTTATGATTCTTTATATAAAAAATTTAAATAAATTATATGGTATAACATTAAATATCTTTATATAATAGCAATAATAATAATAATAATAATAATAATAATAATAATAATAATAATAATAATAATAATAATAATAATAATAATAATAATAATAATAATAATAATAATAATAATAATAATAATAATAATAATAATAATAATAATAATAATAATAATAATAAAACAAGAGAATGCACATGCACGTGTATGCCTAAGTCATCAAGAATGAAGGTCTTATTAATAATCTTTTTTTCCCCATATTCTAATCGTTTTCACACTTAAAAACTGTGATATATATCTGTGATAGATAAAGACAGCGATGGCTAATTACTGAACAGTTGTTTTTCTAGCAAAAAGTAAGTAATACGGTCATTCATAACAAAAAATAAATTCTAATGTCATAAACAAGCATGGCGTCGTGTCAAGAAGCAAACGACGTAAATTGTACTCAAACAAACGGCGATAAAATGAAAACTGCCACTATCGCAAAAACATACGCAAACGTAACAAAAATAAACCAGCAGCTTCACAGCATTGAAAAAAGTCCAGCATTAACACAGACAGCAAGATTTAGGAAGGTAAATCAAGCTGACATAAATAATTTAAACCTCATGAAAAACAATAATGAAGAGCCCTCCCCAACGATATGGATCAAGATGAACTGCAAGAAATAAACGTTAATTTCAACAGCACCATCCCAAAAAAATTATTTGCAACTTTCCAAAAATTTTTTTCACCGAGATCATTAGTGTTAGCTGTCACTGATAGGAATTTAACACTCTATAAATTTCCCAGAGAGCTTCTTTACGAGGAGCTGACAGCAACAGCATTGTGGGATACAGTCTCTAGTATTGGAGAGCATCCAAACTCGCGATATGTTTCAATTCAGTTTTTCGATGAACATCAGCGTGCAAGATTTCAAACTAAAGTAAAAACTTTGGGAAGCTACGCACTAATAATAGTCGATCAAAGCTTGCAAAACTATTGTAACAGAATAATTAAAAACACTTACTTCGGATATACTATTCAGGATTTTCAAAAATTAATACAGTCATTTGGCAAAGCTATTTATATAAAACAAATCTACTTATCCGACACCCCCATACCGGTTTTCAGCAACAACTTTCATTTCAAAATAAAGCTGAATGACAATGTAAACCCGGAGGATATTCCAACACAAATAATTGACCAGAATGCAATACTGACTATTCACATAAAAGGATTAAGGCCGAGATGTTTTACGTGCAGTGAAACCGGACACTTAGTAATCGATTGCAACACCAAAATCAACCAAAAAAACCAACTGAGCTCTGAAGATCAACCAACAGAAGCTCACCAACTGGAATCAAACAGTACAAAACAGATAACGAAAACAACTAATAAACAAGAAAAAATTAATAAAAAAACCACAGATCAACAGCAATTGAATAATAAAAAAACTGCACACACATTACCAGCACCTGAAATTCTGGATTTATCAACAAAATCAACCAATAGAATTCAAACCCCCACTGATAAAAAAACAGAAAGTCAACAACCTCAAGAGGCTCCAATGGAAAAAATAGCGCACAATCTAAGTCAGCCTACCAAAAATACCGATGAAAAAGAGATAATAAAAGAACAAATAAACTCACACAGTAATAGTGATCAAGAAAAAATATATATAACACACCAAACACTCAATATTAAAAATAATACAACAATGGAAATTATGAAAGCTATCACCCCAAATATGCCTCAAATCACCAAAGCTGACACAGAACAAAGAAGAAGACTAGGCCGCCCACCAAAAAAAAAAAAAATAGAGGGCCCAAAAAAAATCAAAACAGAAGCCAACCTTAGCCTTTCTGATCACAACAATACAACTACAGTGGAAACAGATGAAGATCTGGAAATGGAATATGAGAATGAATGGGGAGAAACACCAGATCAACCCTAATATTTAAATCTCAATCAAAAAACATATAATGAAAATAAAAATTGCAGCAATCAATGTCAGGGGTTTGAACTCAACCTCAAAAATTAATAAGTTAAAACATTGGATCAAGGATATACAACCACACTTGCTTGGTATACTTGAGACAAAAATTTATGCTGGATCACAAACTGACCCAGCCAAACATTTAAATATGGAAGGTTTCTGTGCATGCTCCAGAGACTCTTCCTCTCCCTCAGCTGGAACTGGACTCATAATTGCTAGAAATTGCCCATTCACAACATTCAAAATAATTCACATTGACATGAACTTATTAATTGCAACCTTCAACCAAAAAAGCATAACAATAAATCTGGTTTTTGTATATATGCCTTTACAGGATAAAAAAATAGATACCATAATTGCAAACATTAATTCAAGGTTAGCTACAACTTCAAACCCAACCATCTTAATTGGAGATTTTAATTTAAAATATCAGGAATTTACCCAACGTTGGCTTCACAGAATAAACATATCACTAATGAGTGGCCAAGGTTTTTTGCCAGATGATGCCATCTCTTTCCACAATAATCGCTTCTCTTCACTTATTGATCTGTGCTGTTATTCTCCAATGCTTCACCACCTTATTGAAATAAAACTAACTCCCTCAACTTTTTCGAATCACTCAACTCAAATAGTCACAATTGACTGTGACCAAATTCAAATATCACCCTTTCCACTTACAAGAACAATAAGAGTTTTACTCCCAGAAACAACCCCTGAATTTCTGTTCTCTGAGACCTACATAATGCTAAACAAAATCAAAGATATGACTTTGAACCCGGTCCAGAAATATCTAGCATTTATGGGAATGTTGTCCTTTAACATCAACCATATAACAAAAAACAACCTCCACCATCAAGACCTTTGTCTCTGGCAGATCAGTTACACCAGAGAATAATCATGATTAACCCATCACACTGCACCCAGCAGTATATATTCAAGCTTACACATGCATACAATAAAGCATGTGAAGAACTCAAAAGCTATCTGAAGATAAAGAAAAGCAAGGTATGCCTAATCAGGCCACACACTTGGACAAGAGATTATATAAGATGGGCGCTGGGGAACCAACCAGATGTAAAAGTGCCAATGGCACTATATACAAATAGTGGAACATATGCAGGACACAATATGATTATGCCAATTTTTGAATATTTTAAAGAGAAATTACAAGAAAGACAACCATATAAAATACCACATAATCTGTTTGGCCCACCAGAGACAAAAACCCCATTCACAAAAGATCTATTCACAACAAAACTAAATACTATTCGAAACGCTTGCCATCCAGGTAGTCCTGGAGTTCCATTGTTTGTATTAAAGCATCTAAGCAAATTCACAACAGAATATTTGTGTCAGTTAGCAAACCATCTAGTGCAACAAATTCAACCCATGGAGGGTGTCTATCCAATAGCCATAGTACCCTATAATAAAAAGAAAGCAATTATTCCACCTATTACAGACCTCAGACCAATATCTATGGGACCTTTGCCGATCAAAATTATGGAGAAAATTATTAAAGATGAAATTAAACCGTATATAATGCCACTTATCTCCGAAGCACAATATGCAAAGAAAAACTCTTCAACAACAGAAGCAGCTTTATTCTTCAAAGCAATTCTAGCAACAGTAAAACAGTGGAAAAAATACGGACCCGTTGTTGTGCAGCTTGATATAGAAGCTGCATTTGACTCAGTCAATATATACACACTTCTAAAAATGCTAAAAGACACAGAAATTCCTAGAACACATCTATATATAATTGCTAACCTGCTTCTGAACAGAGAGTTTCATATAACTTTAAATGGAAGAAACTCACCATCTTTCACACCCACCAAATCTATATCCCAAGGATCCCCTCTTAGTTCACTATTGTTTATATTTTACATCAATCCCCTTATTAAAAGCATACAAAATGCATTTACTGGGATCGAGATACCAGACACAACACAGCACACTACATGCATCGCCTATATGGATGATGTTACCATATTCCTAACATCAAAAAAACAAATACCATAACTCCAAAAGATATTACAAGAATATTCACAAAAATATGAATTATCATTTAATCCAGCAAAAACCACAGCCTGGTCTCTATACACTGGTAAACCATGTACTTCAATTTACAAATCAAAACCAAACTCTTTCCTTGGGTTCCCATTTCATATGGGAATTACAGGAATGAGATGTCATATCCAAAATAAACTTAAAGAAGAAGCCACAAAAATTATAAACTCCTTGTCCAAGGCATATCTTTCACTATATTCCAAAGTACAGTTAATTAACCAGCTTATCACACCCAAAATAACTTACTATGTACCGGTTATTTCATTCTCAAAGGGGTTCATTTCAAAAATTAAAACCATATATAATAAACTACTTTGGGCCAGAAAAACAGTAGCAATTTCCACAAAAAAACTTAGCCAACCTCTAATAAAAAATGGACTTGGCTTGCACAACATCAATGTTTTTCATATACAGAAGTTAAGGAACTCAATAATCACAATACTTGCCAAATACCCCAAAATTAACCACTTGCTAGAAGTTACTCCAACAGATAGACCACCTCCAAAAGGTTCATTTTTCACCAACATTATATACCAATGCAAAACCACAGACAAGATTCCAGAACAGTATTTGCATAAGTATTCATACTGGGATATTTATGGTTTAATAAACAGAGAAGCAGATACTAATGTTATACAACCTATGCTAGGAATTAACAACAAGAGACTACTCAAGGAATATAAAAAATGGGCTCTAGAGCCCAAATACTTTGATTTTATCATGAAAATCAATCTCATTGCCTTGCCAACAACCCACTTTCTTTATCGTAAAAGAATGTATATATCTATTGACCCCTTCTGTGGACTCTGCCATCGAGCAGAAGAGACACTGGACCACTTTATTTATCAATGTGTAGCACTTAACCAAACATGACAGATGATGTGTAACACCTACAGAAAAACGGGTACAATCATTAATCACATAACAGCTGCTTTTCAGGGAAGATCAATACCTAGCATTAGGGCAGCCACATTTGTTCTATATGCGTATTGGTGCACCCGATGTACTTTCTTAATTGGCAATAACACCAGACGACACCCAGCTATATTTAGCAACAAACTGCTACACATTCGAAATAGAGATAAAATAATAACCAACCCCCACTTATATGCAGCAACATGGTCATTGTTAAAACAACCATCAATGCTGTGAATGCTGCAAAGAAAAACTATCATACAACTAACATTCAAAGTGACATGCGGACAAAACTAAATAAGCTCCTCAAACGTTAGAACTCTGATTATTTTTGCTTTTTTAATTTTTATATTGTTATAGTCCATTAACCACAAAGTGTAACCACTAAATTCATTTATATGTGTTTACCCTAATATTATTCATTGTATGTTAAATCTCAAATTTTTCTAGATGCAAACTTATGTAAACCATTGAGATCAATAAAGCCTTTATTGAAACGTAATAATAATAATAATAATAATAATAATAATAATAATAATAATAATAATAATAATAATAATAATAATAATAATATAAAAGCTTTTTTCTGCCTATATTATTTTTTTCTTTTTCAAGGTGTTTGAACTATTTTACAATTACGATTTATATTGCCTACATAGCTACGTCGATCTTGTATGCAACAAAGTAGATCATAATTGTAAAATAGTTCAAGCATATTGAAAAAGACAAAAATTAATATTTGCCAAAAAAAGTTTTTATGTACATGGTTATTATATATATATTATTACTGTTAAATAAATATATTTTATTTATATTATATCGTATGATTTATTTAAATATATGTAAAAGCATCATTATGGATTAAACCTCTTTTCATTTTAAATGATCAAAAATAATTAAAGAAATTTTGTTAAAAAGGTAATTTTAAAGAATAAGCTTTTTTATTATATTTTTCTAAAACTAAATTTAAATAAATCAATGTCCATTCTAGTACTGATTATTCTAAGTTTTTCTGAGTTTTTCTTTGAACATTTGAATGTAATCAGTTGTACTTACAGAATAATGCAAAGTATATTTTCTATCAGCAATTTTGGATTAATCTATATAAATATTGATAGCAACAAAAATATTTCACAAATTTTAATTTAAATATGTCAGCATCTAATCTATTTTACCAAAAATATTATATAATATTATCTGAAAACAAATTAAGCCTATTTACCTTTAAAAGATGAAGTAATATAATTAGTTCAACAGACTAATATATATGTGAATTCATATATTTATTTCTTATGCTAATTATTTTATTTACACAATTCACTCTTTTATTGATAATTTTATTCATTAATAATAGTTAAATAGAATTAAAACTTAATTCATTAATTATTAATAAGAGTAACAAATTCCCCATACAGAAATGCCATACAGTGGTGATCATGTGATGTTTTGATGGTTTATTCATTAATTATTAAAAAAATTTGAAAGGTGACGAATCATTATTTAAAATTATTCTCCACATTTCTTTTGACATTCTATCACTTTTTGTATGCCAATGTATAAAATTATCATGTAATCACTGAATTAATTATTGAAAATTCTGCCAATGAGATATTAATTTATTCTTCATTAATAAATGTCTATACAAGATAATTTTTTGTGCCACTTAAATGCATTTTTTTTTGTTTTACTTTTAATGAAAATGAATAAAATCTTGGAGAGATTAAGAATGTATTTCGTTTATAACAAAGAGTAAAAAATAATTCATTAATTGTATCATCTATTTTCTAAGAAAAATAAGACATTATTATTATACTTTTTTTTTATATGTCATAGCATCGGCCGGGAAGCGAACCCGTTAACCCGGGACAACTGCTTGTAAGGCGGCTGTGCACCCCACTCAACCACCAATGCTTGACAATGGAGAAGAATAGTTTGTGGAAAAATCTTTAAAATATGGGGAGAGATTTAGATTTATTAAAAAAAATATTGAGCACTTTACAAGGATATCTTTTTATATAAATAACTAATGAAAGATGTAATCATAAATAAATATTAAATGTAAAAATATATTAAAACATGGATATCCATTATAATTTTTGTTATTTATTTTATTTCTAAGATTATTGAAAATTGAAGTAGGAAAACTATAATACAAGTATAATTCTTACAGTTGAAACCAGAAGAATACATAATATTTTGGCTTTTTTTATGGTTATTATGACACTTTTTTTGTAAATAGTGTAAATAACATGGAGTTGTTGTTAGAGCACCATAGAGAAATAAAAAAAAATATGAATCAAATTTATTGAAAAAAAAACAACTAGGATTTTAATATTTAATGGAGTTAAATATATAATATTTGCTTTGAAAAATTAGAGGACCATAGATATTTATGTACTTTATTAAATAAAAACAAATTAATAATTACAAATCTTGCATGTTTCTGATATAATAAATATAAGATATGTAGAATAATTTGAAAGAAATAATGGTGCCTAAATCAACATTTCAAAATTATGTGCTTTGTATAAATCATTAACATTAGAACTGAAGATAAAATACAAAAAGAAATAGATTTGCATGCACTGGATGGGAGATTCAAAATGAAATGGGAGAAATTTAAAACTAAATTAAAAATTATTGGAAGATTACAACTTATGACTGAAGCAGATTAATAAAAATTATATTTAACTGTCTTGTGTGAAGAAGTGAATAAATACATTTAATTAGAAAAGTTTTATATTATGCAAAATTATTAGAAATTCAATTCATTTTCATTTTTAATATTAAAAAAACAATGTATACAAAAGTTTTTTATTAGGTACATAATTATAAGTGCAAAAATGTGGATTGAAAAATTGGTAAAATAAAAAGAAGTGGAGTTATGAAATATAAATAAAAAAGTATTTGAAGGTATAAAAATAAACCCTGTATAAAATATAAAAATAAGAATAATAACCCTAAATGATGTTTATTGTTATTTGGTTTAGGGCAAGAGCAATAGATACCAGGAGAGAAACCAGAAATGGAATAAAAGTTTGAATTATAGATTAAATTTATATAAAGAAGAGAGGGAGAATATTAAATAATCATTATTGGAATATAGAATGTTAGAAACAGTTAAAAAATGAGTATAAAAGAAAAAAAATTCTGAGTTCAAATTTATTCTAATAATGTTTTACTTGTTATTTATTTTGAATATACGCAAATAAACAATTTTGCATTGCATATAATTGTATTATTGTGGAAGGAAATTAATCTTCATGCATACACTATTACATTAAATTTATGTGCGCTCACCTGTAAATTTAATCTAATAGTGCATGTGTGAAAATTAATTTTCTTACACAAGATTACACTGTTATGTATTTGTATATTTAGAAATATCATATGTAACACAATTTAAAAATTCGGCACTGTAAAAAAAAAAAACAATATTTAACTTATTATTGTTGCAATATATTAACATATATATAATTATCTATCTTTATAATACATATTACGCTAAGTCAATGTTTTAATTTATTTAAAACAATACAAATTTAAAATTAAACAAAACAAAAGAAATACTTACCCATAAAAAACTTGAGAACAAACAAATGCTTGTGCTTGAAAAACGGATCTAAATAAAAAAAAAAAAACAGAGAAGATAGTTATAAAAATTAATAGTCAAAAATTATAAGATTTTGTTTTTTTAACAAAACTATAGATTAAAACATAATTTACTAATATATTCCTCAAGTATGCTTTCAACATGTTTGTGTTATATTCATGATTAATTTTATTTATAAAAAGATCAGGATCATTCATAAAAAACAAAATGATCACAAAAAAAAAAAAAAGAGGCATGGATTATTATGATTTGATGAATGAGAAACCTAATAGTGTGCAACTGTAATTCATACTAGAATTTAATAACATTAATTAATAAATTAATTTTGGAATATGATAACAAACATTTTAAAGGTATATTTACTACATGCATTAATAAAATAAACGTATTTCTGTAATCATTTTATTTATTTAGTACTGAATTCCATATATATATATTGGCTGCAAAAAGAAGTTCACTATTAACTGAAAGGAGACCCTTTGATTTCTCTTGGAGGTCTTAAAGAAACCAAGCAGGCAAATTCCTAATATCCACTCCATACATTCTTGTCCTTGCAGCTGTTATTACTATGTGATTATTTATATAGTATATGAACATGGATGGGCTGCTCACCAACATGAATTAGCCAGCATTGTGAGTTTATTGGCTTTTTACCTCTGAGTTTAAGATCAAGAAGCGCCATGGTCTTTCTTCTCAGTTGCCTGATAAGGCAGAATGAATGTTTGTCTAAATGATAAATATTTTTCTAATACATATATACAATTATAACAGACAAAAATAAATCATGGTCCTTATTCCCAGAAAACTGTAAAGTCACCAACCAAGGAAGTGGTTGGTGTCTGAAGGTGGAGGGTGCTAAAAATCCCCTGATTGTGGACTCAGGCTGCCATTTGATGATGTTCTTTTTATTTAGGTACTTACAACTGCAGATCACTTTCAAGTGAGGGAAGATTGCAAGAATTAGAAGAAATGTCTTATATTAAATGAGACATTATTGGACTTTGTGAAGTTAGAAGAAAAAGTGAAGAGACAATTGATTTAAAAAGTGGACATGTACTCTATCATAAAGGTACAAATATTGAAAATACAGGCGGAGTAGGATTCATTATAAATAAAAAGTGGAAGAACAGCATTGTGGAGATTGATAGTATATCAAACAGAGTGGGAAGATTAGTTATACAACTTAATAGCAGATACCAAATGCAGATAATTCAAGTTTATGCCCCAACAAGTTGTGAAATAGTAGAAGATTTTGATATGGATGTACAAAAGGCTTTCGATCAGTGTAAACAACATTTTAAAATTATTATGAGAGATGTTAATGCTAGAATTGGTAAACAAATGAAAGATGAAAGTGCTTTAGGTAATTTTGGTTATGGTAATAGAAATGAGAGAGGACATAGACTAGTGGAGTTTGCTGAAAAAGAAAAACTTTATATTATGAATTCTTTTTTTGTGAAAAATGTTAAAAGGCAATGGACATGGAAGCATCCCAATGAAGATACATCAGAATTGGATTATATTTTGACTAACAGAAAATACATATTTCAAGATTGTAATGTTTTTAATAAATTTAACACAGGAAGTAATTAGGGATTAGTAAAATGTAGGATACGTGTTAATGCAAAACTAGAAAGACAAAAATTATTAAAAAAAATTTTTTTACAGTTGATATTCCTAATCTTCAGAAACATTCTAATGAATTTAAATTAGAACATACAAATGAGTTTCAAGTATTAGTAGATTTTGAATATGAGTCAGATTTGAATGAAATTAATATGAAAATAACTGATACACTTTTAAAAACTGCAACACATATCTGGTAGAAAAAAGCAGCAATTGACTAATAAAATTTCTACTGAGACTAGAGAATTTATGAAAAAAAAAGACATATGAAGATATACAAAAATGATGCATTAAAAAGGATTGAATATCTCAAATTTTGTAAAATGGTATGGAAAAGAATTGAAAATGATATAAGGAAGTCTAACTATGAACTAGCAAGGAAAGCTGTATAAGAAAATAAAAGTCTCAAGAATGTAAAACAACATTTTGGTATTGGTAGGAAATTTACATCTGCAATAAGAAAAAAAGATGGAATTATTACTAAAAAAAAGATGACATTATGAAATGGGTAGAAGACTTTTATCAAGAATTATATAGAAATAAAAAACAAATACCTCCTATATCTATTACATCTTCTGAATTGCCCAGAACTTTAAATGAAGAAGTGAAATATGCAATTAAATGTATGAAGAAAGAAAAGGCTTCAGGTAATGGTGGAAATTATAATTGATATATTAAAAGAAGCAGGTGAAGAAATAGACATTTTTTTAGCAAAGTTGTATACCAAATGTCTAAATAATAAAGATGTACCAGATGATTGGAAGAATGCAGTAATAATATTAATATTTAAAAAAGTTGATTAAGAAGATATTAGAAATTACAGACCTATCACCCTTCTATCAGTTTTATACAATATTTTTACCAAGATATTTACAACTCATCTACAAAGAACATTGGATTTCCACCAACCAAGGGGAAAAGCTAGATTTAAAAGTGGTTTTAGTACTAGATCATATCCAGGTATTGAGAGAAGTTATAGAAAGGACAAATGAATATGAATTGCCATTTTGTTTTGGATTTGTAGATTATGAAAAGGCATTTGATTCTATAAACATTTCTTCAGTGATTAAAGCATTGGATCATCAAGGTATAGATCCAGGATATTGTCATATTTTAAAGAATATTTATAAAAATGCAACAGCAACAATTAGATTACCTAATGATACTGGGAAAATCAACATTGAGAAAGGTGTAAGACAAGGTGACTCCATATCTCCAAAACTTCAGCAGTGTTGGAAGAAGTATTTTGTGGATTAAAATGGGAAACTAAAGGAGTGAAAGTAACTGGAGATTATTTAAGTCATTTAGATTTTGTAGATAATATAGTTGTTTTTGAAAATAATGCTTCAGAGCTGCAGGAAATGTTGCAGAAGTTATCAAATGAAAGTAGAAAAGTAGAACTAAAGATAAATGTTAAAAAGACTAAAGTATTGTTTAATCGATTTGTTCAAAATATAAAAATAAAGATTGATTATGATAAATCAGAAGTTAACAGTTACAATTACCTTGGTCAGATTATTAATAAAGATGGAAACATAATGAATGAAATTAATCATAGAATTAAACTTGGTTGGAGTGCTTTTGGTAAAAATAACTTGATACTAAAAGAAAATATGCCTATGTCTCTGAAAAAGGTTTTTAACAAATGTGTTTTACCAGTTCTTACTTATGGATCTGAGACTTGGACACTTAATAGAAGAGCAATACAGAGACTCCAGACCACTCAAAGACATATGAAGAGGTGGATGTTGGGAGTTACAAGAAGAGATCGAAAACGCAATGTATGGGTAAGAAAACATACAGGTATTCCTGACCTTATTGAAAAAATTAAAAGATTGAAGTGGAGTTGGGCTGGACATATTGCTAGTAGAGATGATAATAGATGGGCAATTGAAATCTTAAACTGGATTCCAAGAGATTGTAAAAGACCCAGGAAGAGACCACATGTGAGATGTATGGATGAAATAAGAAAGTGTGCAGGAGTGATGTGGAGAAGAGAAGCTAAAGATAAGAGAAGATGGATTAAACTTGGAGAGATCTTTATTCTGCAGTGGATTGATAATGGTTGATGATATATATATATTGAAACAGGGCTGAGTTCGATCCCTATTTCAAAAAGTAAAATTTCCTGTATGCGTCGGTATATAGCCCGATTAATTAAATTTATTTCTTTTTCATATTTATATTTCCTTTGTTGTATATAGATTTATAATTTTAAATAGGGATTTTAAAAAGGTTAAAATAAACAGAAAAGGGGGGTATGTGTGCTCGTTTGTTTTTTTTGAGAACGCATGTATATATTTTGCTAGATAGAATAATAAAAAATAAAAAAATATATAAATGCAGATATGAAATATACTTTATTTTTCAAGATGGAAACTTTTCAATTTCAGATCTTCTTCTAACAATTTTCTTTTAGATAAATGTTTTGTTGGGGTTGGTTTTTTTTTTTTTCCCCCCCCCTTCACTAAACAGGGCGCAGGAGGTCGGGGGTGGGGGGGGGGAATAAAAAAAAATGATGTGTTTCCTTTTCTTTTTTTTTTTTTTATATATAAAAAATAAATTTAGAATTTATTTGTTGTTTTTACTTTTTTTTTAATTTTATTATTTTTATTTTAATTATTTTTGTTTTTTATTTTTTTATTTTTTTTTTTTTGTTTTGTGTTGTTTTTTGGAAAAGTAACCTATATATATGGATTATTTGAATTAATTGATATATTTTTTTTTTTTTTGGTTGTTTAAATTTTAAATTTTTTTTTTTGGTTTTTTCCCGGGGGGGGGGGAATTTCATTTTGGAAAAGTTAAATGAAAAAAAGATAGCAAAAATAACTTGATTTATATCTAAGGAATTTGATTAATGAGATTAAAGTTTAGATTCAAAAGAATTTTAATGAAAACAAAGGAAGATCAAAATTAGATTCGGAGGTGCGAAAAGTTTTTGTTAGAAAAAGAATCCGGATTTTTGAGCGGCAGAACTTGCTAAAAAGATTCATTCTATTGCTGATTTTTATAGAGAGTGTTGCGAGTGAGATTTGTGGAGAGAAATGGAAGGGAAAATGGTGGGCAAGCTGGCTTAAGAAAGCGTAAGCGTGCCAGGGTTTTTACAATCCTGCCCCCGAAGACACTGAAGTCGCTGCCGTGTATGTAAATATTGTAAATGGAAGCCAGTCACTCCGACGCCAAGATCAAGCTCCAACAATAGTAGCAGGTCGAAAACCAATAAACAGATCGAACCGCCGAAATCACCTACGTCAAATGCAATACACATTGGAAAGAAGTATTTTAACTTTAGTTTTTCCACGAGGAAGAAAGAAAAAGGTAATGTGCACATTTACCACCTATATTCGTATAATAGTTTAAATGATAGTGTGTTTTTAACTACACATAATAAACTGTCTGCATGAACATTATTTATTAACTCTTCTGAACTTTAAAATTGATTTTTTTATCATTATTGTGGATCCGGATGAAACAGACATTGTTTTCCTGTTTATTTTCATTTTTTTTATTGCATTTTATACAGTTCTATGCAGTGTATGTGTATGCATGCGTTTCTCACCATTTTGAGCACAAAACAAAAGGGTCATATAAATAGTATTGAAATAAAAGTTATAAGATTAAAGTTAAAAAGGAAACTTGCGTATATTTGTGTTATTTCTTTGATCTTGAATTAGATTATTAGATTTAAAAATTAATGTAATAGCTTGGATTGAAGAATGTCTTGTATAATATAATACCCCGTACGTTCCCACGATTAAAATAATCACCAACCCTGAGCAGAGCTAATCCATGGGCATTTCCATATTGGTAATCCAGTTCTCTCCCAGCATAATTCTTATAGAAATATAGAATTGGTGCTTGAGGTCATAAATTGATGCTCATAAATATGCTGGGCCATAAAATGGAATAATAATTATAAATATTTTTTTTTAAACATACGCATATACGTGTATCATTATATATATACATGCAATCTTACAAATGGTTTTATATATGCATAAGTTATATATGGAAAACGGCATCATCACGTTACAATATATAAAAGCTAAAATAAAGATTTTCATGGTCAATAAATATAAAAGATAATCTGTCCATCCATATATAATTAACAGAACGATTCTACTCACTTTTAAAACTGTTTCACATCTGCCAACAATTAGATAATGAATGTTATTGTAAAACAATATTGTACAGGTGGTGGTACAATCAGTAGCACATATAATAAGATTAAAGAGTCAACCAAAAAAAAAAACGAGTAGAAATTTTAAAAATTTAAAAATGGAGAGAGTTGTAACAATAGATAAAAAAATCATTATTAAATAAAAAAATACATTCTGATTAATAGGTTTTAAATTTTTTTTACCAAATTGAATATAATATATCTGCATTATTTCATTTCTTGATACAATATATTTTTGTAAATATCTCAGTGGAGAAGCTGATATTTCTTTGGTAAAGAGTATCACATCTAAATAGGATTCCAGTGTTTAAAAAAACTATATGTGATCAGTATTCATAATATGGATTAAGAAGACTGTTAATGATGAGGGCTGCTTTATTGTGTTATCTTGTTCAGCTCTTTTAGAAGGATGTGACAATTACTTACATTTATATAAGAGAGTCCCAAATTTCACATGTAATTTCATAAATTCTCTGGATCTCAAAAGGGACAGCATTTCATAATTTTTTTGATTAGTAGTATATATGTAATACTAATCAAAAATTAGGTAAAACCCTGTCTTGGTCTAAGGACTTATACTACTGATTGCATGCCACACTGATGAATGGGCTGTTGTGCGTAAAATTTTTCATGGTATCTATTCTGTTTAAAAGTCACAATATGGATGAATCATGTCAATGCCAGGAAACTCATCTGATGTTAAAGTAAATTAAAATTAAACCACAATTATAATTAAATCAAGTATGAAGACCTTTGACATGATTACCACTTTCAATTTTTATGATAGTCAAACTATCACTTAAAAATCTTTTTGGCCAATCATTAAAATAAATTTGCATAATGATAGAATAAAGTCAGTTTTATGGAACCATTTTCATAAAATAATTAAATTGAATTTCTGTAAATGAAAGAAGTATCATAATTGTATGCAATATAAAAAAATATATTTTTTTTATTCTATCTGCTAAGAAAAAAGTATACTCTTGAATTTTTTTTAAGAAAATGACTTTTTGTTTAATAAGAACACTATTTACTATCTTTTTTGAGAATCTGACTCTATTTATTGATATTAAAGATTGTTTATATTATATCTAACTATATCTTATGGAAGCTAAAAAATAGTTATATTTTAAATAGTTAAATCTAAATGTAAAAAATTATGGTTTGTAGTGGTAAATTAATAATAATAATAATTAATAGAAATTTGAATAACAATTTCAAATAGCAAAACACGCTTATTTTAAAGAAAAGTACGTAAAGTGAAACCAAGCATTAAACTTAATCATTTGTGAATCAATGCTTGGCGACTTCAAAATAAATATTTATTATGGTTTAGATTAGTTTGAAATAATTCATTAAATACAATTTAGTTAAACATTTTTATTATGTGCCAAAATTATGAGAATGTAAATTTTCAAATTAAAATTATTTACAGTGTAATTAAAATATAAAAGTATACTTAAAACAACTTAATAAAAAGAAAAAAAATTACAATTTTTACTTAACGATTTTCATAAACAATGATCAATCAATGAAATTATTTCGTTTTATTTACTTGTTTAATTTGGCATGCCAATATTCAGTATTGTTTACAGCTTGTCACTTATACATATAAGTGTGATAGTGTTCATTGTATTTATAATTTTCAAAGATTTGAAGTGATGATTATGAATATAGTTTAAAAAAGATTTAAGGAAGTTAATTATGAATAATAATGATATTATGTAATAATAATATTTGTCATGACAGCAACCCACATATTTATAAGTTGAGTTGTTTAAGAGCTTAAGTAACAAAAGAGTCTTCTTCATTGGGAATATCATTAGAGTCCATATGAATTAAATTAAGTGTAAGGAAGAAAAGCATCTTTTAAAGAATAATGACAATCAGTTAATAGTAAACACAAGTGTATGACACAAAGTGAATCCGTTATACTTTTACAATAATTATAGTGATTTAAGATTAGAAATATATGTTAAGAATTTATGGAATTAAAATATTTGGATACTGAAATTTTAATGTGCTTTGAGAAATATTCTTTTTATTACATATATTGAAAACGATAGCTGGGAATTGTTATGATGTGTTTAGTTAGGTCAAGTTAATTATTGATTAGAATATTTATTTTTAAAAATTTTAGTGTGTTTTTTTTTTTTAAATGTCAAAGCTTTGACCGGAAAGCGAACCCGGGTCGGCTGTTTGGAAGGCAGATACACTAACCGCTAGGCCACCAACGCTTGTCGTGCTTTTATGTTGATATAGATATTTATTACTTTTTTTTATCATATTTTATATTATTTTGTATTATCAAATTAACTGCAATGTGAAGTTAATTTATTCATAATTATGCATTGACTATATATTTTAGCATCCAATGCTGTATTTTGTGAAAGAATATCAGGAACAAAAAATAAATGTTGATGATTTGTTTTGCATACGCATTGTAAGCATAACTATTAGTTGCATTCCACAAAATATCATTCTAAAAGAAGGATATCAAGATCAATAACAAGTTAATAAGGAAATTGTTTTACAGATAATCATTAAAGAGTAGATAATGATATTTTAAAATGTAATGATTATAACCTCCACCAGAAATTAATGAATTGATGATATTTAGAAATGTAGGAAATACAAAACTTGACCACAATTTGTAATACATTTAAAAGAACTATAAGTTGTAGATCTATATTGAAAATTAATATAATTTAATGAGAACATATAATGAATTTATGATTAATTTATTGTATATCATATATATGTAACTATGATTTGATTTGAAATTTAATTGTAAGTTATAATTTAATAAATTATTTGTTAACATTAATCCAGAATTTGAGAGTATCTTTTAATAGTAAATATTAAGGTAACAATGATTAGAAGAGAATATTTAGCACTCCAATTTGGTCTAGATAAATAAAGAAGATGAGATGGAATGTAATCAAGTGTAAGAAGAGATGCTGCTAGAAAATGAATAATAAAATAGAAGAATGATGATAATAATATAAAGCCTACATCAAAGTAAAAATACTATTTATTTTTTTAATATATTGAATTTATATTCTTTAAGGAATTTGTGTTTCCTATATCACATATAGTTAGCAAATATTAGAATGTAAGTAGTGTTTAATATGTAAAACAACTGAAGGTTCTCCAGGTGATGATGATTAACTAATTGCTTATAATTTGTAATAATAAAAAGTTTTTAAATGAATCAAATAATCATATAAAATTCTATTCTGTTAAAATAGCAGTAATATCTTTGAAACCAGATATTATTTTAATCTAGTAAACAAATCAGCAGACATGGGGGGGGGGTAAGATTCATGTGCTAAGCAGAAATAAGTTAAGCTATAGTTTGAGTGATCAAAATGAGCAAAACTACTTGTATATCATATTTTGTATTATCAGTTTGCATTATCCTTTTGTCATTTTCTTATTTACCTCATTTTTCCTGACTGTTATATAAATATATTCTTAATAAAGTCAGATAATTCATTCTTAAATGAATGTGTAAACAGAACTTAAATAGTTACACATTCATATTAATGCAAACAATGTATTGACAAACAACTTTAACACTTATTCATTCTGCAACTGAATCATATTTCAAAGGTCGCTAATGATAATATTAATCCCACTCAAAACATAAATATGATGACATAATAGTATCACATATTTATAACATAAATTTTAAATTTGACTATATTTATGTATTGCGTGGGGATGATTTTATTTCCATCAAAACCTGAAAACGTTTTCAATTTCAGAACAAAACACATATTGCCATAATTTATTTTGATTTCTTTTTTTCATTGATGTAAGTGACTATCTATTAGTTTGCTGTTTACAATCTTACTTTTGGTTTGATTAATTTGCATTATTATATATATTTAATGAATGTTTACATATATTTGAGTAAATTTGTACTAAATTTTAGGTGTGTGTATATATATAATTTTTTTTTATTTTTTATTTTATCAGCACATTCTCATCTATTAATTAGATAAACTTGGAGATATAGAAATTTAGTAAATGGAAGCATCCACCCATGAAGAATAGGTATATGATACTTTAGTTTGAGTTGGCATGTATTCAATTATGTTTATTATAGCATCCAGGGATAGGAATAGGTATATGATACTTTAGTTTGAGTTGGCATGTATTCAATTATGTTTATTATAGATATTTAGCTAGATAGAAAAGGGATAGTTACTTACTACTCTGATTCATTGAAAGGCCTATAGTTCTCATTTGGTTAAATATTTAAACACTATTGACCAATCCAGAATAAAAGACCAAGAAGATTAAATAGCAATATCAAATCAATGCATCCAACTTCTACAAGGTCTATTTATTGAAAATATTCTTCATTCCATTACTATTTTTATTGTCCTTCAGTCATATCTTCTCATAGCCAATTAAAAATACATGACATCTATATAATTCATTATCTCTTTTGTTCTTGCTAGTAATAAATTGGCCAAAATGTTTCAAATGTTGGCTAAAGAAAAGGTTTATTATATATATTTATTTCTGTTAAATGCTTTCAGCTTAGAAAACCAGATTTGTAATAGTTGTGGGTTGACTGAGTGTGCTGCCATGTTTATTGATGAAGTAAGCAAAGATGTTCATGGGAAAATGTTGTTACATATATTTTGTAGTTATTTCTGTTAATATTTAACATTATCCTGACAATTTAGTTGGAACATTTGGGTACTATATGACACTCACATGGCGGTTGCAGAAACATTAAAAACAGAAAAACTGGTTTAATTTATAAAATATTTGAAATATTTAAATTAATATTTTGTCAAATAAAAATCCTGAAATGAACTTGGAAATGGGTTGTGAATTAACAGTAAATAATATATCCATTTAAATTTAATTGCTTTTATTGATCAATATATGTTTTGAAAATTTTGCAAATGAAAATTAGTTATTGTTCAGATAGAGAAAGAGATGGGTAATGATGAATGATAAATTAAAACCTGAAAGTAATGACTTTTTATTAAATGTGTCTTAGAAAATATTTATAAATGGAATGTAGGCTTAATCATGTTATCCTGATTACTACCACATTCTAGTCCTTTAAGAATTTTGATAGTAATAAAATATATATTATGATCAGTATCCAAAATATAGAGAGTCAATGCTGAGAATATAGATATTGATTGATCCATAATAGCATGTCTATTTCTTTTAGCACTGATTTATAATTATTCGTAATTGTGTAATTGTAAACTCTATAAAAATTTAATAGGACTCCTAAAGCTTCAATAAAAAAAAAAAATGTGTTTTTTTTTTTTAAATGTTGACAATTATTTAATTAATAATGATTATTATATCAATATTGCAGCATTTTAATTTATGTCCAATTATATTAGCAGATTATATTTCATAAGTAATGAAGATTTTCACTACAATAGTAATATCTTTTGATATTGTTTTGAACTCAAGAAAGAGATTTGTTTATAACTTTAATGTTCTATGCATTTAATAATAAAATAATAACATTAATTAATTTTTATATAATAATAATAATAATGGAAAACTATTCAGGAAAATTTAAAATTTTAATAAAAATAGTATCTAAGCATTGCTTTTGACCAGGTCAGTCATAATCATAAACCTACAATAAAATATATACATTAAAATTAAATATGACGTTTAATGGTAATGGAATGTACAAGCTTTTCTTGCTTATTGCATTGATATTATTTGCTAGAAACCATGCCTCTTTATATTTTCTTTTTTAATTATTTTGTTCAATATTATTAGGATCAAAATTATGTACAGATTTAACCAAAATATATATTTAACATTAGAATCTGTTTAAGCATGTTTTTATAAATATGTTGTACATAATTGGCATGAGATTCTCTATAATACATTGCATTGCATTTTGGGTCATTACACTTAATTTTATAAACTATTTGTTTACAAATATAACCATTTGCTTATAATAAAGATAAATTATCTCCAAACCAATCTCTACAAATAGTTTATAAAATTAAACGAAATGAACGAAAATGCAATGCAATTTATCATGGAGAATCTCATGCCAATTGGTGCTACAAGATTAGTACAACATAAATATTTATATAAATATGCTAAAACAGACACTAATGTTAAATCTGTATTTTTGGAACATAAAATGAAATCTGCACATAATTTTGATCCTATTAATACTGATATTGTTGGTATTGAACATACTGACCAAAAAAGAAAATATAAAGAGGCATGGTTTATATCAAATAATATCAACACAATATTCAATTTTAATGTATATATTTTATTTATATATTTTATTGTAGTAGCAATGTTTAGATATTATTTTTATTAAAATTTTAAATTTTCCTGAATAGTTTTCTATTACTATTATAATTATATGGAAAGAAAATATTTTATTAAATTAATAAATTTATGTTTTAGAAAAACTTTAACAGGAAAAGTGCTCTTACAATGACAACTTTTGCTACTGAAACGGTTTCAGTAGGTGATAATAAAGCTGTTTTAAATATCAGTTGTTATGTATATATTTTTAAAAATGGAAAATAAATAATTATCTGTAGCTGTTTTAAATATCAGTTGTTATGTATATATTTTAAAAATAGAAAATAAATAATTATCTGTTTTTAAAATAAATACATCAGTTATCTAGCGTTGGTGGCCTAGTGGTTAGCATAGCTGCCTTATTAAGAAGCTGCCCGAGTTCGCTTTCCGTCAACGCATTTGACATATGAAAAAAAAAGTACATCAAGAAATAAGAACTGCTCATCAGAATCTACTTTATAATAAATGTAATGTAAGCGTTATTCTCAGTTTTAAGTCAATCTTAATTTTCTCATATGATATATATATATTGGCAATCCAAAAATATTACAAAAAAGTAAAAAGTATGGTTTATGGTACCAACCTCCCCCCCATATGTGATTTATTAGAGAGCCAATATCTTTTGAATAAATATTTAATAGAATTTTATAATGTGATTTAAAAGTTAATTGTTATAATTTTAATAAAAATGACTAAGCTATTAAAACTTTGAGATATACTAGATTTAATCAAATAAATATTACAATTTACATTCTGCTACTGCTTCTTTTATATGACTTATAATAATGGTAATGCTGCAGTCTGTTATATATATTGTACTGGGCAAAACATGTTGATCCATCTAACATAATCTGGAACTCAAAAATGTACTTCAAGCCCAATCAAGCCTGAGATTTAGGTCAGGGACCAATCTGGATTCGAACCCATTCCCTAAACCCCAGATCAAACAACAAATGAATAACATATGACGATGGCATATGAGAATTTATTCAAAAGTCCGGCCAACTAGCAGAGTGGAGAAGACAATGAGACCTAATATTAAATACATTATAACTAAACTAAAATATGCATACACATGCTTGTATGTGTGGAAGTGGAGAAAAAATAATTCGAATGACTCTAATAAGTTGGACAATAAAAAATAGTTTAATATAATGCATTAATTATATAATAACAACAACTGTGAGTATGAGAGCAAGTAGTTTCTTGAAAGTGCTCAGATCTTTAATTTAATAGCTTTAAATTTTAATAAATTAAAATTTTCGGTTTATTCTAGCTTGATTATTTGTGCAAACAGGGCATATATATATATATAGTAACAAAACCCCCTCCACACTAAGAAATAAATTCACCTATTACACATACGACACAGAAAACTATTTTGACTTTATTATTGTTGATCAAAACATCTTATAAATTTGTTCTCATTAACTGTAATAAATTCCCTATGCATATTTATGGTCATCCATAGGACTCCAAGCACCAATCTTGTATGAATATAAGAATTATGTGAAGTGAATATATCACCAACAAGAACCACTAACTTAATAAATGTGAAGGAGGTTTATGACCATCAGCTAGCTCAGTCTCAAGGTTGGGTGAAGTCATGGCCAGGAGTAGATGCAAATGGGATTAAGAGTTTTGAAACACAAAAAAAATATATATAAAGAAAATATCTAAATAAGATTTTTTAGAGTTTCACTAAAACAGATTTTATTTAAATACTCCCAAAGACCATTATTATTATTTTGATTTTTAAGATAAAAACAAATATAATTCAACCCTCAACCCTTTTAAATATAATTATAATTAATACTCTGTCATTTTGACATACACACACAGCATTCTTTCCAATATATTTATTGCAAATAAATCAAGTAGCAAAAGTCAATAGAAAGAGTTTATTTCACGTGACCTCCTATACTACTTGTGCTATTAATGTCCACAAAATAAGAATGAAAGTTTTTTTATTAAGTTAATTGGATTGTCATATTCACTTATGATAAACAGTTAACAATTTCTTTCTCATAAAAAAAAAAATCAATATGTAAAGTTCTTTATCTGAATTTCCTTGGGGAATTTGTGGTGGAATATTTATTTATTTCTGAGATTTCCAGTCATCACAGGTAATAAACACGAAATTCAGTGTGAGGATTCCTGATCTTTGTATCCATGTATGGCCATTGTTTGATAAGACTCCACTTTGGTTCCAACATTGATAATTATGTTTTATTCTGAGACATATTGGTATGGTTGGGTGAAGCAGCTGCAGTTAGTTGGAATTAGGGGTTCGAATCCAATACGTTATGCTCTAACCCCAACATTTTTTTGATCTACATTATGTAAGTTTGAAATTTTAAAACTTTAAAATTGGATTCACAATTTCACTGTTGATGGCTGAAGCTCTGCAGGGACAAGACCCTTAGCATTGTGGGTGTATCTCTTTAATAGTCCCCTCCATTTGTTCTAGAAGGTTGTTTTTATCTCACTTCCAGTTTCCAATGCCGCCTAACCGGATTTTGGTTGATGTGTGAAAAGCTTTTATCCCTGCTTTTTATTGTCAACAAAAGAAAGTAAAATTTCATCTCTGAGGGAAACTTGTAGACTTTTCTAATGTGAAACAAAATCTCATTTCTATCTCTTCAACTACTCAACCCATTCACACACACACATTCATAACACACACATATACATTGTTTCAAAATGACAGAGCCCCCCTCGTTTGTATATTTATGTAACCACCACCACATAATAAAATACATCTACATATACATTTATTTACCATCACCTATAATATTATTTGTGACTGGGTTTGAACCCATTCTGTCACAATACCCCCTCCTCCAAAAGCCTTCAAATACCTTTCACATATTTGAATGGCTCATTTTGTACAACATTATCTATTTTGCCTCATGTATCCATCTGCTTCTCTTTCTGGTCCAAAGTTTGGCTTCTCATGTGGTCTTTTCTCTTCAGGTCTTTCTCTCCATTTTTGGAAAAGTCTCCATTCCTGTTCTCTGCCCTCTTTCATATTCTTTTACTGCTTCACAATGCCCATCATAGTCATACAAGCTCATATCAATGGCATTGAGCAACTCAGCAATCTCTCCAATGGACACTTTCCCTGCTCCCAAGATCATCTGTTCCACTCTCATGGGCAT
Organism: Epiperipatus broadwayi; assembly: GCA_028023455.1. Classification (NCBI taxonomy): domain Eukaryota; kingdom Metazoa; phylum Onychophora; class Udeonychophora; order Euonychophora; family Peripatidae; genus Epiperipatus; species Epiperipatus broadwayi. Next base: position 1,278,248 of record JAQFVV010012662.1, on the reverse strand, counting down.
ACTATGTCTTATAATGTGGAGTATATGACTCTCTGTCAGATTACATTCATCCAATGTCCACAGTCTAGCCACCTGTTTATGAAAAAAACTGTGAATAGCTATTATCGCAGCCTTCCTTAAACTTCTCTTGCATGATTTGATATTGTGTCAACTCCTGCTTATCCTTGGACCAAAAGGCCTCTCTCACTTCTTTTTGATACTCTTCAAAAGTAGCCAGCTGTTGACCCAGCATGTCCCACCATGATTGAGCATTGTATGTGAGGTTGCCACATGCGATAATTACTTTACATTCCTCCACCATGGGACTTACACTGAAGTATTTTCTCAAGCTACATATACGCTCAACAGGTGCTTCCCCCATTTTACCTGTCAATGGACAAATTTTTAGGAATTGGTTCACATTCTCTTGCACCATCGCGTGACCTATTACTGCTGCCAGTTTTCCTGAGGGATTTACTTGAGTGCCTTGCTTCTGTTCACCCCTGCTCTCCATATCCGAGTCTTCTGTGCTTTCATCTTTCTGTTCCTGCAAATCATTTTCATCTTTAATTCCTACTTTCTGTTCCAATCTACTCATTGTGTTTTCTATTTCTCCGAATCTAAATTCTAGACTTTCAAGTTTCCCCAAATTCTGATCCAAAATATTTTCCTGTTCCTCTTTTTCCATTTTATTTTGCACTCTTGTTTTCATAAACTTTTCTTTTCTTTTTACTTTATCTTAGATTAATGCCTCAGACTCCACTCCCCCATAACAACAGACTGCACTGCCTTCTTGTTAGCCTCTACTATAGTTTCCCTAACTCTTGAAACCTCATCAATTAAACAAACAAAAGATAATGGATTGTGTATCATTGGCCTATTTCATAAACACAAAATGACAAGATGGTTATTTCTGGAGATATATATTTAAAAAGACAACACACTTCAATTTATTTAAAATGATTCATTTGAATTCTCTATCTAAAACATAAACACTTTCCTGAATAATAATACAAACAACTATCGCTTTGTTAATGTATTTCTGAAATTACTAGTGAAACACTTGATAAAAATCATACTTAAAATATAACTTTAGTCCATTTATTAGTTGGATTTTTATAAAGTCAGCAACTGTAATCAAATTCTAAGCTTGATTCATTCGGGACTGAACAACGATTTAATCTCACACGATTACTTCTTTCAAAATTTCAATGATTATTACATTTGTTCCCTTACTCTTACTACTGAATACTCATAATTTCTCCCACTCCCCTCTACTTTTCTTCGAAGCACTTTTGTTGGGATGCCATTGTAACAAAACCCCCTCCTCACTAAGGAATAAATTCACCTATTACACTTACGACACAGAAAACATATGTGCTTACGTATGTATATTTAACTAAAACTGTTTTGACTTTATTATTGTTGATCAAAATGTCTTATGAATTTGTTCTCATTAACTGTAATATATTCCCAATGTGTATTTATGGTCATCCATAGGACTCCAAGTGCCAATCTTATATGAAAATAAGAATTATGCGAAGTGAATATTTCACCAACAAGAACCACTAACTTAATGAATGTGAATGACCATTGGCTAGCTCAGTCTCATTGACGAGTGACATCATGACTAGGAGTAGATGCAAAATGGGATTAAGAGTTTTGAAACACACAAAAAAATATATAAAGAAAATATCACAATAAGATTTCTAGAGCTTCATTATCAAAACAGATTTTATTTAAATACTTCCAAAGACCATTATTATTATTTTGATTTTTAAGATAAAAACAAATATAATTCAACCCTCAACCCTTTTAAATATAATTATGATTAATACTCTGTCATTTTGACATACACACACAGCATTCTTTCCAATATATTTATTGCAAATAAATCAAGTAGCGAAAGTCAATAGAAAGAGTTTATTCCATGTGACCTCCTATATTACTTGCACTATTAATGTCTGCAAAATAAGAATTTAAGAAAGTTTCTTTATTAAGTTAATTGGATTGTCATATTCACTTATGATAAATGGTTAACAATTTCTTTCTCATAAAAAAAATCAATACATAAAGTTCTTTACCTGAATTTCCGTGGGGAATTTGTGGAGGAATATTTATTTATTTCTGAGATTTCCAGTCATCACAGGTAATAAACATGAAATTCAGTGCGAAGATTCCCGATCTTTGTATCTGTGTACGGCCGTTGTTTGATGAGTATCCGCTTCGGTTCCGATGTTGGTAATTATGTTTTATTCTGAGGCATGTTGGTATGGTTGGATGAAGCAGCTGCAGTTAGTTGGAATTAGGGGTTCGAATCCGATATGTTATGCTCTTACCCCAACATTTTCTTTTGATCCACCATTATGTAAGTTTGAAATTTTAAAACTTTTAAAATTGGATTCACGATTTTACTGTTGATGGCTGAAGCTCTGCAGCGACAAGACCCTTAGCATTGTGGGTATATCTCTTTTATAGTCCTCTCCATTTGTTCTAGAAGGTTCTTGTTATCTCACTTCCAGTTTCCAATGCCACCTATTTGGATTTTGGTTGATGTGTGAAAAGCTTTTATCACTGCTTTTTATTGTCAACAAAAGAAAGTAAAATTTCATTTCTGACGGAAACTTCTAGGCTTATCTAACATGAAACAAAATCTCATTTCTATCTCTTCAACTACTCAACCCATTCACACACACATTTATAATATGCACATATACATAATTTCAAAATGACAGAGCCCTCCCTCATTTGTGTATTTATGTAACCACTACCATGTAATAAAAATTAAATTTATATATGCATCTACACATACATTTATTTACCGTCACCTATAATATTATTCATGACTGGGTTCAAACCCATTCTGTCACTATATATATATATATATTAGTATATACATTAATGTACATGTGACTGAGCAGTCTACCAAATGGTAGACAATTATATATTTCAATTCATGCTAACGATTCTCATATGCTCTTTTATCAACTAAATAGTATATATAAATTAACACTCATCTTTGGTGGGTATGGTATTAAGATGCCAATCATTTATTTAAAAAAATACATAATATTGCTATTAATACTTTGGTTTACAGTTCTAAAACATGGTGAGTAAAACATTATTTCAGGGAGGGTTCTGATACTCATTACATATATGACAAACTACTTTCATGCCATGTCAGTCATGAAAATAAATAAAATACATTTGAAAATTTATATTTAATTATATTACAAAATACTTATTGAAAATTTTGTTAATTAACATTTAAAAGACAGAATGCTTGATTTTCCCCAAGGGATATATACTTAAATAAAGAAATAATAAATTATGATGGTGGGATTATATAATATGACTGAAATAACATTATTAATTAATAAAACTAGTGATATTCAGCATTTATATATATTTTTGAGCAGAGCACAATTTTAATATTACATCAAAACTGGGTCACGATACAAGAGAAATAATAAACAAAGAAGTGGTAGTACTGACATAATGGTAGAGAAATCAAAGATAAGTTTGTGATTCTGGATGAAAAATGAAATCTAAGATGCCCTTCTTAGGGCAGTGCTTAGAGAAATTTGTTTAGGCATGGTTTGGGCCAGGAGTAACTGGATTCACTGATGCACAGAGGCCTTTTTATATGGAATAGGCACTGGGAAACTCAACTATCCAAGGGACAGTGCATTAGAAGAAATCTATGGGTTTGATCCTATCACAACTCCCAGATTAGAAGCATATATATATATGTCATATTACTATTACTATTTAGCTTTTTCACTACACGGAATATCCCGCAAATAGTAATAATAATATGACATCTTTTATCCGTGAAAACATTAGAATTAATATATATATATTGTACCACTAGGCAAGGTACATATTCGTAATAATTGTTGTCTAAAAAAATATTAATATAAAAATTTTCATAAACAACATAAAATTTTGAATTGATAATGAATAATAAAATCACTGTCAGTAAATGATTGAAGTAAAAACATCTTGTTTGAAAATAAATAAATTTATAGAACTCTGAAGACTTTTTCTTTATTATTAGTTTAAAACAAAATACAGTTTTCTAAAAGTACAATTAATAAATTTGAAGGGGGTAGAAAATGTAACTTAGAAAAGCTAAAAGTAGATGAATTTCAAGTAAATAAAAGTTAAAGTTGTAACAGTCAGAGAATAAATCTTTTTTGTGAAATAAAAAGTACTCTCTCTTTTCATCTAAATTATTAGAGAAAAAAAATCTCTTCCCATTTATTTAAGATAAGTGAGATTGTAAATAATAAATTGATTTTAAATATAAAGAAATATAGTAAAGTGTGTGCATGTTAATAAAATAGAATGTGAGAGTTAAATATTGAAAAATAAATGAAAATGTATAAGTTAAAAGAAATTCCCTCAAATATTGCAAATATTCAGAAGCTACATAAAAGAAACAGAATTAGCAATGACTACTAAGTAAAAATCCACAAACAACAGAATTATAAATGGCTACTAATTAAAACAGGATTAATTAATTAATCAAAATCTTATCAAAAATGTAATCAAAAGCAGTGGATGAATTTTCAACAATGGATATAGCTGGAGGGTATAGAAACTAATTTAAAAAATGACAACAGGTCTTCACATAAATAGATAGTTTTTCATTATTCAATCACTTTAAAATCAGTTTTTACAATCAGTCTTCTCATGTATTCAGAGCCAGTGTTTTTTATGACAATGCAGTGTTAATAGCCATCAGAAACATACATCCAGACTACAGGCTTAGTCCAATGGAACATCAGCTATCTGTCCAATAAAAGAGATGCCTGCTTAATAACTTGAAATTGCCAGAGATATCTAACTGTCTTGAATAATATTATCATGAAATAGCAATCATAGGAACCTCCACAAGGCATCAAATCCAACTGGTTGGAAAAACTCATGTGAAGCAGCATCAGCAAAAATTCAACATCCAAAATCCTATAGATAATGAAACATTTTCTTATTCCATTTCTGATATTAAAATAGCCATTGCAATAATTTGAAGCATCTAGAGTTAGTAAAGCAAATGAACTCTATAGCATGAATAAAATGAACTATTGGTGTGCATGTTTTTAAATGTTTTGTGTTTATTTAATACTCTTTGTTATATTATATTGTGTGATTTATTAAGAGTGCATGTAGTTATATATAAAAATTGTTGTTTAAGTTAATTAAGAGTTTATAATAGTAGTTTATAAATTATAATAGTAAACATTTCATTAAAATAAATTATCTTTAAAACTTAATATTTTGTCGGTCAATTCTTTTACCACTAATTAAAGTAGTAATGTATTATGTTATTCTTTTGATTGGGCTAGTTAGGATTTCTTGGGCACTGAATTAGTTTACTGTTATTCAGAACATGTTTACTACTATAGTTAACTGGCACCTGGAGTTTCTCCAAAACAAAAAAAATTCTTTGAATGATAGGTGTTGAATTCTGCAGCTGAGAAGATCTATATACTTCAAATGTGGTCACAGTTATATATTTTATAGATAGCTCTGACTTGGACATAGGTGTCCTCTGGGTATTATGCTTCTCTGCCTAAGCGACCACGATGGAGTAATATTTAAATTGCATTGGTATAGATTGAAGTTATAAGTTTATATTTCATAATGTTATTTTATTAAAGAGTTAAAATTTCATGCTAGAGTGAGTTCCCCAAGAGATCTAAAACACCACCTGGTTATAAAATATATATATATTGTAATGGGATATATATATATGTTACATTTAAATTATAATACGTAATGTTTTTGTAAATATCTAATACTGAATTAAAAGCACAAATGTCCAAAATGCACAAATAACGAATTACTAATTTATTAATATGTTTGATCTAAATATTAAAATAAAATAAGCTTTAAAAAAATTATGGAATCGAAACAAAGGTTCTATAATTTAAATAAAATATAATAAAAAACCTTTTGATTTTAAAAATAACGAGAGTTTTAATCTTAAAAATAAAAATTACAAACAGATCCTTAGGGCAAAATGACCATTGAAAAGATGATTACGAAATAGATGAGTTCCCACCCAAAGATATAGACACAGACCTCAGTGGAAAAATCCAAGTAGCCACAAACCCAAAATCTACTACAAACTCAATGAACCAATGAAATAGAGATATGGAATATGTTTGATGAATCCTGCATTCTTGAGATAAGGTGCCCGAGGACTATAAAAGAAAGAATTCAAAAGAAATAATTAGTTGGAGCTTAGAAAAATTAAAAATTAAAAATTTAAATTCTTTCGTCTGTTGCTGAAAAGTTAACATAAATATTGTTGCTGTTACCAAAAATGTAATCTGTATTAATCGCTCTTCCCTCAGACTGGCCGGCTGAAGGCAGCTTTCATATCCATGGATCCCAGCATAGAATCATTAGTAACATCTTTCAAAAATCTTCATAAAATCATCATCGTCCACATGAAATGACCCTTGCATAAACTCAGATCTTCATCATGAAGGAATGAGCATGGATAAAAAGAGGTATAAATTTATAAATGATCAACTTAAATATAAACTCTCTTAAACTTAAAATCTTTCAGATTTTATTTGTGTCTAAAAAAATGAACTATAAACTTTCTTTCCTGAATAAACCTGAACTTTCTGTATCTTTTATAAACTTTGCAATTTTAAAACTCTGATCTAAAGTTAAAACATAATCTCTTAAAATATGTTATAATTTTTTTTTTATTCAGCTTAGTATAAGGTCTGTTTGTAATAGGGTCGGGGTTTGCAATTGTAAACATAAAATTGAAAGATATACGCATCATTATTTGTGCATTATGAGATTTTAAAAATATGTCAAAAATATTATTTGTGTAAACAAGAAAAAAATAAGTTGAATGCAATATAATTTTAAAATAGGTTAAATACTGTAAACTAAATATTTTTTTATTAAATTAATAAAATGATTTAAATGTTAGTTGAGTATAGATGGCTGCTAGACTAGTTTAAATATGTTAGTTTAAAGAGGCTTTGATTTTGGACTATTTGTTTCGTAGTTGTGTCAATGCTGGTGGAGAGGTATATGGACATTTATATCAATGAAATGTGAAGTGTGTTAGCACCTAGGGCGATGAGCCCAACTGAATGCATGACCCCAAAGGTGTAGTCATATTGTTGAAATGGATGCAGATGTATTTCCTGCACCATTGACCCCTTCCAGCTCTATGGATTTTAGAAGATAAGCTGGCAAGATAAGACCACTCTCCCATCCATACGTAGTGTTTCTCTTTATTATTTTATATGCATGTTTCCTTCACCCGACAGATGCACATTTCTGATGGATGAAGGCCATGTTTTCTCCAATAATATCACACTGTTCAGATACACATTCCTGTTGGCATGATTCTATGCTAACATGTTCACATTGCATTGGTTGCTGATATATATCTGGAAGTGAGTATTGGTGTGGCTGCAGATTTTTAGTCTGGAGTCAAGTGATTTGAAAATTTGTGAGTGTGTCTAGGTAGCTCAAATATACTCAACATTCTAAAGATTTAAAATTAGAGTTAAAAATAAATAAAATAATAACTAATGAAACAGAATAAAACAACTTTCTTCTTTTGTTATAAAAATTATTTTTTTTAAAGTTTGTGCGTTATTAATTATATCCGTAAATAAAATCATTTTGTGTGTTAATAGTACTGGCAGTGATCTAGTGATTGTTTTTTTTCCTAATCTTTATTAAAAATATATTTTAATAAATATATTAAGTTTCTGCATCTACTTGAGCTAGTGACTTGGGCTGGCGGTCGTGATCTTATCAGCGCATATCTGTCTACTTTATAAATTTTCTAGGCTCAAATGCCTAGATGGTGCCCTTGTAGTGCAGATACGGTAAGACTGGTTAATTGAACATCAACCCCAACCTATATATTATAACGGAAATGGCTATTCATATGGTTGCTTAATTATTTGTACTTCAATTATATTTATTTCGATTATTTTATTCTATATTATACTTATTTATTATATTTTAATTCTTTTCATAACTTATATTTCCTATCCATTTATTGTTTTCAACTTAGATTCTTTATTATCTTCTTCATTATTTTAACCAATGCCATTACAATGCAAGCAGAGAGCTAATACACATACAAATTTAACTTCATATCTATAATCTTGACTGAACCCCAAGGCAATACGTACATATTATCTTGGCGTTATTTTTCCCAGCCAAAACTCTCGGCTGCTGAACAGAGCAAACTATTTCAAAGAAACTTAGCGAATGTCCAGCACTTGCTATTTATTTTTTAGAATTGGGATTCCACACGAACAAGCAGCACATGAATATCTTAAACAAATCAGTATGCCTTTTTAATCACTACTTACAGTTTCCCCCCTGTCATAGCTTGGTGATAGGAGAATAAAGCAAGGATACAAAATTTAATGACAAATATGTTTACTAATAACACTCACACTTTATATAAAAAATTACATTATAATAACAATAATAAACACACACTTATAAGTACTTGGCTATAATAACTATATGAAAATAGATCAGATATTAAAGTTCTTAAAGTCCTGTTGATAGAGTTCTATTCTATCAAATCATGGATTTTATATTTAATTATGAATAGTAGATAAATGAAAATGCATGCATGCTTTTACCTAGGCTTTGCTGTAATTGTTCCATGGGTATTTCTCCCGAGCGCTCTTGATTAATTCCTCTGTTTGTTGGGTTATTTCTTTCCAGTTTTTGTTTGTTGATTCCTTAGGTTTTCCATTAACTTCCTCAATTTGTGGGGTTATTTTCATCCAGTTTGCCGGTTGATTCTTTAGGTTGAGCTTCAATTGACAGCTACAGAAGTGGCGATCCCTCTAGCAGGTCAGGAAAAGATCTTACATTGCGAGTCAGTGATGAGACGGCTCAAATCCGAACCTACATCCCTTTAACGCCACTAGCCACGCACTTCTCCCATTTTCTTTTAGCTGTTGCTTCTCTAAAGTCTCTACTAGCAATGCCAGACAAAAATTGTAATTTTATTAATCTCTTTCTTTGTTCGTTGTTTTTAAAATTTTTAATTAAGACTTAGATTTCCAACCAATTCTTATTATTATGTTTCTTTATTTAATTAGTGGCTGGAATGTAAGTCCCAATTAATTTAACAGATCAGGCAAAGATCTTCCATTGATAACATTTCTTTGTCCATGGAATTTAATTTGTCCAACAGACTTTCACACCTACGGCCATATTGTTTCTTTTTATATATCACATATTACATTTATTTTATTTAAAGTTTACAATTCATTCATTTTTTTCTTTCACATTTACATTTTACATTTATTTTAATTTGTTATAATATATTTTTTAACAGAGAGAAGAAACGCATTTTTTTTATGCATTCACTTCCCCTCTCCCACAATAAACAGAAATAACTTTCTAGCATTTCTTACAAGAGAGAAAGAGACACATTTTTTATTTATGCAGCCCCCCTCCCCTTCTCTTACTATTACAAAATCCACAGTAATTTTGACATTAGAATTTCAATTTTTCTTTTCCTTCCTTTCTTTTTTTTTAAAAAAATTTATTAGCTAATTTATTTCACCTTTATTACTTTCTAATTTTATTAATAATTATATATGTGTGTCGACAACTTTACGTGGTCGTCACATTACACTCCGCCCGTTTTTGAGAATTAAAATCGGGTCGAATCTTATTCTGAGATGAGAGCCTATTTTAATTCTTTGCTTTCAACTCTTACTTCTGTTTTTATTATAGACTTTCCCACTCTGTCATGACGAGTGATAATGATGATGAGGATGACTGCAGAGAGACAGCTAGGTAAAGCTACACAATTCTTTCCCATCGATTTTGGCTGATCAACCAATTTAATCTCTACGCATACGAGACCATGGCATAACTTAACTCTATGAGAACAAAAAACATAACAGGGTTTAAAGCATGTGAACAGCAGGATATTTCTACTGACTGCTCATCTTGCGCAAACAACACATTCTTATTCTTTATTTATTTATTTATTTTATTCGAGGCATTAATTCTTATTTTTTCATTTATTTATTTGAGACACTAATTCTTATTATATTGGGACATTAATTCTTATTATATAATGAGTCCAGGATTCTTACGGGCGCTTCATTTCAAAATTTAACCATCGAAAGCCATGAGAATCTAAAGTGCGAAGAGACAGCTGAATCAAGCTCAAAATACGACCCAACATAATGCATACACACACACATATATGCCTCAATCTGCAACCTCATACACCTACTAGTGATATCTGTCATTTACGCATTATCACTATTATTCATTTATTTATTTTATTAATTATTCACTGGCCCTTTAATGAGCCTAAATGATTCTTATTTTTATTTTTACTTCTATTTATTTGTTAATTCTATCTGCATTTATAACTGACAGATTGTGATATAAATAAACTATTCATTTATTTTTTCATTAATTATTAAATGGCTTTTTAATGAGCCTAATCGATTTTTATTTTTATTTTTACTTCTACTTAATTGTTAATTCTATCTGCATTTATACCTGACAGATTGTGATACGAATAAATTATTTATAGATTTATTTTCCTTTTTTTTTATTTTACTTTATTTACATTGGTCTTGCTGTGCTTGACTGCACATAAATACTCATTAAGTTCATCATTGATTTTACTCCGTTAATATTACTCTTTTTTTTTTTGCCTATCATAGTGACTTTAATTATTTGTCGTGAGACGATTTGCCCCACCTGTCATACGTTTAAAAAAAAAATTATTTCTCATGATTCCAAGACGTTATCCGTTTCATCGAACCGACATATCCATCCGTTGACTTTTTTTCTTAGTTTTTGTCTGGAGGTTTCTTATCATTTTTTCTACTATATTTATATCCACATGTGCTGGGACCTGGAACACTGTTTCGATGTCCTCTAAAGTCGGCTTGCTCATATGGATGATTGAGATCTGCACTCCTTCCGGTCCGTTCGGACATTTCAGCCCTTTCGGATCTATCAGGAAATGCCTGGCTTCCTTCCCAATAATCGTGATGAGGATTGTATTGCATTCTTCCGATGTGCGGATCGTTGGGCTGGGGTTTAAATCCCTGATCCCCCGCCTTGTAATTAGGCCTAGTGCTGTCAAACGCATCTAGCGACTCAGTAACCTATCCGACAGTCTTCCCTTTTGGGCCTATAAGCATTTGCTCTGCATTGTTACTTTTGCTATTTATTTGCAAGCACTTGCTCGCGCTTTCTTGCTCTTTACTGTCAGCTCTTATTATCTCTGTTATATTTTCTATTTTATTCTCACCCCTTTCTACTCTCACTTCTATCCTCTCAACTGTGTTCGCTAACTGAGTTACCTCTAGTTGTATGCTTTCTATAACCTTTCTGTTTTCATTTTTTATTTCTTCAATTTCCTCCCCTTGCTCTATTTTCTCCAGTAGTTCCTCCTGGTGATCCAGCCTTTCATTTGCAACCTTCATTTTGTCTGAGGTTTGTTCACATTTTTCCTTCACTTCTTCAATTTTTTGGCTAAAATCTTTACTGTGTCGTTCGCCCAACTCTTCTATCTTCCTACTATTTCTTTCACCTATTTTCCTCATTTCCATAAACAACCTTTTCTGGCCTTCCATTAATTTCGTGAACATATCCATTATATTATAGCTTTCTATTTTATTTTTATCATTAACCACTGTCTCCATTCCCTTTCTAATTTCTATATCTCCGTCACTGGCTATTTCTCCGGACGGTTCCATTAGTTCTTCGGAGGGTTTTCCTATTTCACCCACTAGAGCGTCCATTGTTATTTTTGATCTGGTGTGCATCAAATTTATTTAACATACACATACTAATTAATTACTTATATTTTATTCTATAGCTTTACTATCTAACCTTATCCTTATAGGATTATATTACTTTACTAACTTTATATTTCATGGACACTAAGTATGTTTGTTTGGCTCTCCCCATCTCACTCACTAATCATCACTCACCCACGCCTGCCTTCAAGACCCCTCCGCAACTGTCTCCAATTTACAACCTAACTTCCCACATTGAATCACATTCTCTTTCTCTCCTTTTACCCTCTAATATTTATTTTATTTCTTGCTTTGTCTACCATCAAGCTATTTTTTGATTTGTTTATTAATTATTGCATACTATTAATTTTGTTATACTCGAATTCAAATGTGCTGAACTTGTAAACGTGACTTATATCCCGGACTGGCCCCCAATTATAACGGAAATGGCTATTCGTACGGTTGCTTAATTATTTGTACTTCAATTATATTTATTTCGATTATTTTATTCTATATTATACTTATTTATTATATTTTAATTCTTTTCATAACTTATATTTCCTATCCATTTATTGTTTTCAATTTAGATTCTTTATTATCTTATTCATTATTTTAACCAACGCCATTACAATACAAGCAGAGAGCTAATACAGATACTAATTTAACTTCATTTCTATACCCTTGAGTGAACCCCAAGGCAATACGTACATATTATTTTGGCATTATTTTTCCCAGCCAAAACTCTCGGCTGCTGAACAGAGCAAATTATTTCAAAGAAACTTAGCGAATGTCCAGCGCTTGCTATTTATTTTTTAGAATTGGGATTCCGCACGAACAAGCAGCACATGAATATCTTAAACAAATCAGTATGCCCCTTTAATCACTACTTACAGTTTCCCCCCTGTCATAGCTTGGTGATAGGAGAATAAAGCAAGGATACGAAATTTAATGACAAATATGTTTACTAATAACACTCACACTTTATATAAAAAATTACATTATAATAACAATAATAAACACACACTTATAAATACTTGGCTATAATAACTATATGAAAATAGATCAGATATTAAAGTTCTTAAAGTCCTGTTGATAGAGTTCTATTCTATCAAATCATGGATTTTATATTTAATTATGAATAGTAGATAAATGAAAATGCATGCATGCTTTTACCTAGGCTTTGCTGTAATTGTCCCATGGGTATTTCTCCCGAGCGCTCTTGATTAACTTCCTCCGTTTGTGGGGTTATTTCTTTCCAGTTTTAGTTTGTTGATCCTTAGGTTCTCCATTAACTTCCTCAGTTTGTGGGGTTATTTTCATCCAGTTTGCCAGTTGATTCTTTAGGTTGAGCTTCAATTGACAGCTACAGAAGTGGCGATCCGTCTAGCAGGTCAGGCAAAGATCTTACATTGCGAGTCAGTGATGAGACGGCTCGAATCCGAACCAACGTCCCTTTAACGCCACTAGCCACGCACTTCTCCCATTTTCTTTTAGCTGTTGCTTCTCTAAAGTCTCTACTAGCAATGCCAGACAAAAATTGTAAATTTATTAATCTCTTTCTTTGTTCGTTGTTTTTAAAATTTTTAATTAAGACTTAGATTTCCAACCAATTCTTATCATTATGTTTCTTTATTTAATTAGTGGCTGGAATGTAAGTCCCAATTAATTTAACAGATCAGGCAAAGATCTTCTGTTGATAACATTTCTTTGTCCGTGGAATTTAATTTGTCCAACAGACTTTCACACCTATGGCATATTGTTTCTTTTTATATATCACATATTACATTTATTTTATTTAAAGTTTACAATTCATTCTTTTTTTTTCTTTCACATTTACGTTTTACATTTATTTTAATTTGTTATAATATATTTTTTAACAGAGAGAAGAAACGTATTTTTTTTATGCATCCACTTCCCCTCTCCCACAATAAACAAAAATAACTTTCTAGCATTTCTTACAAGAGAGAAAGAGACACATTTCTTTATTTATGCAGCCCCCCTCCCCTTCTCTTACTATTACAAAATCCACAGTAATTTTGACATTAGAATTTCAATTTTTCTTTTCCTTCCTTTCTTTTTTTTAAAAAAAATGTATTAGCTAATTTATTTCACCTTTATTACTTTCTAATTTTATTAATAACTATATATGTGTGTTGACGACTTTATGTGGTCGTCACAATATATATATATTTATTTATTTATGAAGGTAAGCCAAATGTCAGTAATGCAGTATGGATAAATGTCATTAATGATATAGAATATGATTTACTACTTTAAAATAAATGACTCTTTGTTTTAATGCTGTACTTTATGCAAATAATACACTATGCCACTGTAATATATATAGAGATTTCCTTTAATAAAAAAATATATTAAGATTTCACCCCCTCCCTTTTCTGTTATTTAAACTAATTCACTCACACCTTCATGGATTTTCATAAAAAATAGAATATTTAAATATTTAATATCTCAAGAGTATGAAAAATGAATTAAAATTAGAAGTTATAGAGAAAACAATTAATAGGTCACCTTTTCAGAATTTAAATAAATAACATTTTACATTTCAAAATGTTAATTTGCTTGAGTGATGTAATTACTCTGAGTATAATTACTTTATTCTATTTGGAGTTAAACAAATAACTTTTATACTAAAAACACAAAATAAAATGTTGACTCTTAAAAACAACCCGGTGACCATATTAATTAATAATACATTATGTTTTGAGGGGATGCTAATAACTTTAATTCATAGAGGTTTAATTAAATAAAGGAAAGGAAAGATTTTGAGAAATTCAGCTTATCAGATTGCTTGAGATTGGCTTATTAATAATAATAACTAAAACAGACATATAAAATCAAGTAAGAATCACATATAAATAAAGAACTGCACCAAAGTTAAAGAAAGTTAGAGCATAGGAGATAGGGTTAGATAAAAAAAATTATTTGAGAGCAAATTTACATATTTCATATTAAAAAGAAATAAAGTTAAATGATACACTAGGAGAAATCATGCTAGTGGGGTTCAAGATTAGTTAGACTAGCTTTACTTTTAGGTTCTGGCATTATACTGATTTACCTTGCACATTTCTTCAAGTCCATTTTAAAAGACCAGTTCATGCACAGAATTGCAAGGATCCATGTGAATTCTTAGGTAACAGCAAGCTTCTGATCAGCATTCCAAAGTTTTTAAGTCAGGATTTTACTTTATTCTTTGGCATCAGGATGGTATGGCAGTGGAAGATGACCTCCATAGGTGGTGGTGGGCTTTCTACCTGATCATTATTTTTAAAACCAGCATGGGTTATGTTAACCATATGGCTTCAATAGTAGCTTCACTGGTATTTGTGGAATGCTTTTAATTTCTTATTTCTAACTCAAACTCTAATCTTCGATCTAACAAAATATTTCACTTCATTATCTATTGATTGAGGAGATGCAATCATTAGATAATGTTCCAAAAATATATTCAAATCTATATCCAGATTGGAAATAGATTTGACAAAAATGTTTATAACAAAAGTAAAATCTATTAATCTTATTCCCCACTTTATTTTCAGTAAAACTTTAATTAAAAATTTCTTCCCTAGATTAAAACAATATTACATTTCCAACCCTTTTATTAGTTTTGGACAATTAACAGTTGCATCAGCCATCTTGGATTTGACAAAATATATAATTTAATAGAAAAAACAATTTAAAAGAAAACGTTTTATAAATGATGTATAATAAAATATTTTCAAATTAATATTAGTTAGTGTGTTTGAACCTGTACTATATATATACACATCTGAGCTGCAACTATGTATTTTAATGTGAAGAAAATAGATGAACAGTACAAAAATATTGAAAAGCTAAAATTTATAATTTTGAGATGTGCTTCTCAGAAATATACATGAAATCTATCTATCTATCTATCTATATAATTAGTGTGTTTGAACCTATCTATCTATCTATCTATCTATCTATCTATCTATGTATTTTAATCTGATGATCATAGATGATCAGTATCTAAACTATCTGATCTATCTATCAATCTATCAATTTTGAGATGTGCTTCTCAGAAATATACATGAAATCTATCTATCTATCTATCTATCTATCTATCTATCTATCTATCTATCTATCTATCTATCTATCTATCTATCTATCTATCTATCTATCTATCTATCTATCTATCTATCTATCTATCTATCTATCTATCTATCTATCTATCTATCTATCTATCTATCTATCTATCTATCTATCTATCTATCTATCTATCTATCTATCTATCTATCTATCTATCTATCTATCTATCTATCTATCTATCTATCTATCTATCTATCTATCTATCTATCTATCTATCTATCTATCTATCTATCTATCTATCTATCTATCTATCTATCTATCTATCTATCTATCTATCTATCTATCTATCTATCTATCTATCTATCTATCTATCTATCTATCTATCTATCTATCTATCTATCTATCTATCTATCTATCTATCTATCTATCTATCTATCTATCTATCTATCTATCTATCTATCTATCTATCTATTCTATCTATCTATCTATCTATCTATCTATCTATCTATCTATCTATCTATCTATCTATCTATCTATCTATCTATCTATCTATCTATCTATCTATCTATCTATCTATCTATCTATCTATCTATCTATCTATCTATCTATCTATCTATCTATCTATCTATCTATCTATCTATCTATCTATCTATCTATCTATCTATCTATCTATCTATCTATCTATCTATCTATCTATCTATCTATCTATCTATCTATCTATCTATCTATCTATCTATCTATCTATCTATCTATCTATCTATCTATCTATCTATCTATCTATCTATCTATCTATCTATCTATCTATCTATCTATCTATCTATCTATCTATCTATCTATCTATCTATCTATCTATCTATCTATCTATCTATCTATCTATCTATCTATCTATCTATCTATCTATCTATCTATCTATCTATCTATCTATCTATCTATATATATATATATATATATAAACATTACAAGCATAAACAATCATCAACATATCTGACATATCTTGTAGTTGAGAATGATAAATTGAAAGAATTTGTAAATGAGTTTAATTGTTTTGATCCTTCTATAAAATTTGTGTTAGAAGGAGGGGGGTTAGATTTTGGTAAGTTAAAATTTTTAGATCTTTTGGTGATTAGAAATATAGAAACTAATTGTTTATTGTGCAGTCATTTAGTTAAAAGTAAAAGAATTAAGATCTATAATTAAACCTGATAGCTATTAGTGTGTATCTCATAAAGTAGCTGCTTTAAGGAATTATTGTCATAGGAATATTAAATTAAATAATTCTAGTGGGGTAGCTTTGTTTTAGAAATATCAATTTTATAAAGATTATTTGAGTGTTGGATACTCTGATAAATTTGTTAAAAGTATTTTATTTAATAATAATATTTGAAAGGATGTAAAGGTTAAAAAAATATGATTTTATTTCTTTGCCATTTAAATTGTCTTCTTATAAAATTGTGTAGAAATAGTAAATTGTTTGGAAATAAAAAAATTGCTTGGAAAAGGGGTGTTACATTGAATAATTTATTAAATAATACAAAAGAAGTTTTTGATAGAAAGACTATTCCTGGTGTAGTATATTTTATTCCTTGTTTATTTTGTAAGAAGGTTTACATAGGTCAGAGTAGTTTGAGTTTAAATGAAAGAATAAAAGTTCATAAAAGTAGAGTTAAAAATAGATATCTTAGTTCTGCTTTGTATGTCCATGAAAAAGATACAGGCCACACTATTGATTTTGATGAAGCTAAGATTGTCTTCTTTGAGAGAAATGAAATCAAAAGAAGAATTAAAGAGTCTTTATTATTGAAAATTTATTATTCTGAAGCAATTAACTTATTTAAGAGTTCTTTTAATATTAAGGGTGGATGGGAAGTGAATGGATTTGTGGGTAGTTTTTAATAGTATATATATTGTGTAGTTTTTTTGTAGTTCTTTACACTTGAGAAGTCTGCTTGTAGCAGTGAAACCTTAGGTTGTGTTTTAATATTATTTTTATGCTAGTCTGGTTTAATTTTAGATTTGGGGTAGTTTTGATGATATATATATATATGAAAGACAATTTTTGCAGGTTCACCCATGTTAAAAAATTTGAATATGGATATATCAACATTTTGACTTGATCTCACAAGTCATACACTGAGTGATAAGAGGTAGAAAGATGGTTGTAGAGGCACTACAATCACTGATTTGAAAAAAACAAACATTAAAGCTCCACCAATAGCAAAAGTGTTAAATTGAGAATGTTTTTTTTTAAAAAAAAACCTTTCCAAAACAAGTTATAAATTTTGTAACTTGCTATAGCTTGCATTTTATGATCACTAGATGGAGCTTTACCAATAGCCCACTATCAAGCTTTGTTTACATAACCGCTAAGAGAGATAGAGTTCAATATATCTTTCAAATTGTCCCCAACCCTTAAACAATGCTTTTGAGCTAGTTGGCTCATGTCAGTAAAGGATGGGAAGACCAGAAACTAAATCTAAATACCAACTCTACTAATCAGCACTTATGAAACACTTTTCTATCAGCTTGAAAGCATGAATTTTTCAGCATTTATGTAAACAAAGCTCGATAGTGAGCTTTTGGTAACGCTCCATCTAGTGATCATAAAATGCAAGCTATAGCAAGTTATGAAATGTATAACTTGTTTTGTTTATCATAAAGGTATCATTGAAGGTTTTTTCAATGATATAGATTGCAGAGGCTTTTACTATAGGGTGAAACTGAACTGATTTCAGACCCATATAGCTATCTTGACTGGATTTGAAGATATTTACGTATCTGAAAAATTCATGCTTTCAAGCTGATAGAAAAGTGTTTCATAAGTGCTGGCTAGTAGAGTTGGTGTTTATATCTAGTTTCTGGTCTTTTTACCCTTTAGTGACATGAGCCAATGAGCTCGAAATCATGGTTTAAAGTTTGGAGATAATTTGAAAGAGATATTGAATTCGATCTCTCTCAACATTTATGTAAACAAAGCTTGATAGTGGGCTATTGGTAAAGCTCCCTCTAGTAATATATATATATATATATATTGTACCAATATTGAAATTGGCACATATTAATTTTAGCTAAAAAAATTATTAAAATAATTGAAATTGGCACATATTAATTTTAGCTAAAAAAATTATTAAAATAATCTTTCATAAAAGAAAAAGATAAAATTAAATGTTGAAGAGTTTATTACAGTTTGTTATCGAAAAGAATAAGAATCAAATAGTTTTCTATCGTTAGTTTTTGAAATAAAAGCTGCAATTAATTAATCAGAAGGCTGGAGGGGTGTTTCATTAGAAAAAGTCAAACTAAAGGTTTTATAAAGGGAAGTAAACAGTTTTTCTTATTAGTATTCATAAAATATAAATAATTTAAAGTTTAAAAAATACAAATCTCTTTTCATTCGAATTAAAGAAAAAATAATCTTAAAACTAGTAGTATATGTGCGATTATCAATAATAGAATAAATGTATGCGTAATAAATGTTATTATAAATAAATGAAAGTTAAAGAAGGTTATCATTAAAAAACATGGCAATGGCTATTAATTAAAAATATAAAACAACACTTCTGCATGGCTATTACTAATTAAACAATCTTCCAAAACAAGTTGTCAAAAGATTATCAATGAAATTTTGACATCATAATATTGCCGGAGGATATTACAAGGACAACACTTCACAAGTATAAATAGTAAAATTTTATTGGATAGAAGTCAGTTCAGAAATTAATTGAGTCAGTTACATCAAGAGAAGACAATCAGTTGAGTTAATTGTATCCAGAAACAAAATGTGGTGCTGAGCAGTTTGGGAAATACACACCTCTCCACAGCCTGATGTCCGATGAAAACAGCAAGATCTGCCCGTGAAATAATGTCAGCTTAACAACTTGGAAATCTCCCTCATTATCTAATTGTTTCCAATAGTAATAATCATGAATAATAAGGAAACTCATCAAGGAAATGTCCCAGTCAGCTGGAAGCATTCGTACTGGAAGAAGCAGCAAACAAGAAGAAAATAAAGTTCTAAATCTATGTTCAAAATCCTAGGTAAAACATTTGCTTATTTTCATTTATACCATAATAGCCATTGCATTAAAATTCGTAAAGCCTCCAGAGACAAGTAATTTGAACTCTATATCATACATAAAATGAACTATTGATATGTGTGTTTAAGTTTCAAATGCTATGTAATACTTTATTATTATATATGTGAGTGTATAAGTTAATATCTGCGTGATCATTATATCAGTGTTATTAGTTAAATTAGATAAATACCAGTGTTCTATTATTAAAATCTACAAGAATATTTAAACTAGTTTAGAAATGTTAATTTAAAAATATGCGTGTGTTTATTAAAATTATAAAATGTTTAAAATTAGTAAATGTTAGTTAATAAATTGTCTTTAAAATTAAACTTTATTTGTCAGTCAATTCTTTTTATCAATTCCTTTTACCAATTCTTTTATTAATTCTTTCACCATTAATTATGTATAATCTGTTAGTGATTACAAATAGCTGAGCTAGTCATGGATATTTAGGCGTTGAGTTAGTGGCCATTGCTCAAAGTGCGTTATTTATTCATTCTTGAATAGATAGCTGGCGCTCGTGTTTATACACAAACAAAAAAGTGCTTTGAACGTGGTGTTGAACTCAACAGCCGAGAAGAAGTTATGTCCCGGAAATGTAACACTAGTTATATATATTTTATAGCTATCATTTGGGCATACATATTCTCCGAATATGTTCTTCTCTGCCTAAGAGACAGGTGTTTCGATAGACACCTATTCGAACCCGGTACAATATATATATACATACACACAAACAACTAAAGAAGCAGGATAGGATGTAAGGTTTGAATATAGGTTAGTAGATAGAACCATGAAGCTCAATCCTGGGCTAAGATTGACTGCTTCAATATAAGTAATACATTTTGAAAGGAATTTATATATAAATATATAAATATTAATGAACTATATACCCTTTATAAATAATATTTGTTATATAATTAAGTAGATTACCAATTAAAAATTAATATTGTTAACCAAATTTATATCATCAAGCTAACAGTATTTTTGAATGAATATTAAGGTTATTAACTTGCAGAGCATGTAGTCTTTTATAATCCATTACTTTAAGTATATAAAGAAAAAATACAGGTTATATCTTAACTTATAAACATATTTTTTCAAGTAATACACTGATACGTTTTTTTTTTCTTTTTTTAAAAAATATTTAGCATTTACTTAAAACTCCATTTGAGTTTGTAAATATATTTTATTTTAAAAAAAATTATGGCTGAAAGCTAAAAAAAAATGTTGTTGTTTAGATTATTAAAAAAAAAAAGATTTTTTTCTTTAGTAAATATAAAATTATTGATTAGAAAAATAAATATAGTAAATATATAAAATTATTATCATTATTATTGTATAGATAACTAATTAAATAACATTAATATACCTAACAATCAATCTCTGTTAGATATGTTTCGGCCATATCCAATGCCATCCATCTGGAAAACAGTACACCATATTGATTTAATCACTTCCAAAAATTCAATGTGGTATTAAATATTGAATATGAATGTAGCAGTAATGTAACCAAAGTATTTTGTAATGGATTAATGTAAATAAGCAAGAGAGTAATTTTAATCAAACTTATTTTTAAATAAATTTAAAATTACAATCAGTCTTTAATAACAACTTGAATAATGAAAAAGTATTTAAATAAAGATTGTGCTACTATAACTGTTATCCAGAGTGCAAATGAAGTCAGTTATGACTGAAACATATATCAAACTAAAATTGGTTTATTTTTCCATAAATTAGTGTTAATTAATATAGATATATTAAACTATAATATAGTGTAAAATAATATCACAAAAATGAATGGTCAATTAATAAATAATGCAGTGATGAAATTAAAAAAAAAACAATGTAAAGCATCTTTATTAAAATTAGACTACAATTTATTTTACAAAGCTTATATATATATATGGCATTCTACCAAAAACACCGTCAAGCGTATGTTTACAAAAACGTCAGAGCATGCATTCACTATCTCTAACTTTAATTCCACTTTCAGATCATGATTTCAAGCTATTTGCTATCATCAGTGAAAGACAGGAATTTTAAAAACTAGATCTAAACACAAACTCTGAGCGTTTATGAAGCAGTTTCTATTCAGCTTGCAAGCGTGAATCTTTTAGACATGTAATGTCTTCAAACTCAGCATAGCAAGCCAGATAGCTATATGGGTCTGATCTCAGTTCAGCATCACCACATAGTAGAAGCCTCTGCAATATATATCATTGCTAGAAAGACCTCAAAGGTACATTTATGAAAAACAAAAACAAGTTAAAAACTTGCTAACGCTTGTATTTATGTCAACAGATGGTGTTCTACCATAAATGCTCAGAGTATGTGTTTAGATCTAGTTTCTAAAATTCCTGTCTTTCACTGATGATAGCAAATAGCTTGAAATCATGATCTGAAAGTGGAATTAAAGTTAGAGATAGTGAATGCATGCTCTGACGTTTATGTAAACATACGCTTGACAGTGTTTTTGGTAGAACACCATCTGTTGTCGTAAATACAAGCATTGGCAAGTTTTTAGCTTGTTTTTTGTTTTTCATAAATGTACCTTTGAGGTCTTTCTAGCAATGATATATATTGCAGAGGCTTCTACTATGTGGTGATGCTGAACTGAGATCAGATCCATATAGCTATCTGGCTTGCTATGCTGAGTGTGAAGACATTACATGTGTAAAAGATTCACGCTTGCAAGCTGAATAGAAACTGTTTCATAAACCCTCAGAGTTTGAGTTTAGATCTAGTTTCTAAAATTCCTGTCTTTCACTGATGACAGCAAATAGCTTGAAATCATGATCTGAAAGTGGAATTAAAGTTAGAGATAGTGAATGCATGCTCTGACGTTTATGTAAACATACGCTTGATGGTGTTTTTGGTAGAACGCCATATGTTGACATAAATACAAGCGTTAGCAAGTTTTTAACTTGTTTTTTGTTTTTCATATATATATAAAGAGGGCCTGCTAGTAGTTCTAAACAAGCTTATTTATTTTATTTTTTATAATAAATTCTACAAGAGAAAATACCTGAAGCCTTTATTTATGATGGTCCCCATCCCCAGACCGATTTCAAGCTATAGCTCTCATCAGTGAGGACCTAGGACATTAGATTCAAAATATTAACTTGAGCCAAGCATTTATTTAATTCTTAAATATTGGCTTGAGTTAATATTTTGAATCTAATGTTCTACATCCTCACTGACAAGAGCCAAAACTCAAAACTAATCTGGTGATGGGGACCATCATAGATAAAGGCTTCAGGTATTTACTCTTGTAGGATTTATCATAAAAAATAAAATAAATAAGCTTGTTTAGAGCTATTAGCAGGCTGTTTATATATAACATATTGGTAATGCAAGCAATATAGGTCATGTGACATGCGACTGACTTTATATATATATATATTGTGACGACCACGTAAAGTCGTCGACACACATATATAGTTATTAATAAAATTAGAAAGTAATAAAGGTGAAATAAATTAGGTAATAAATTTTTTTAAAAAAAAAGAAGGAAGGGAAAGAAAGAAATTGAAATTCTAATGTCAAAATTACTGTGGATTTTGTAATAGTAAGAGAAGGGGAGGGGACTGCATAAATAAAGAAAGGCGTCTCTTTCTCTCATTGTAAGAAATGCTAGAAAGTTATTTTTGTTTATTGTGGGAGAGGAGAAGTGGATGCATAAAAAAAAATGTGTTTCTTCTCTCTTTTAAAAAAATATATTATAACAAATTAAAATAAATGTAAAATGTAAATGTGAAAGAAAAAAATGGATGAATTGTAAACTTTAAATAAAATAAATGTAATATGTGATATATAAAAAGAAACAATATGGCCATAGGTGTGAAGGTCTGTTGGACAAATTAAATTCCACGGACAAAGAAATGTTATTAACGGAAGATCTTTGCCTGATCTGTTAAATTAATTGGGACTTACATTCCAGCCACTAATTAAATAAAGAAACATAATGCTAAGAATTGGTTGGAAATCTAAGTCTTAATTAAAAAAATTTTAAAAACAACGAACAAAGAAAGAGATTAATAAAATTACAATTTCTATCTGGCATTGCTAGTAGAGACTTTAGAGAAGCAACAGCTAAAAAGAAAATGGAAGAAGTGCGTGGCTAGTGGCGTTAAAGGGACGTGGGTTCGGATTCGAGCCGTCTCATCACTGACTCGCAATGTAAGATCTTTGCCTGACCTGCTAGAGGGACCGCTGCTTCTGTAGCTGTCAATTGAAACTCAACCTAAAGAATCAACCGGCAAACTGGATGAAAATAACCCCACTAACTGAGGAAGTTAATGGAGAACCTAAGGAATCAACAAACAAAAACTGGAAAGAAATAACCCCACAAATGGAGGAAGTTAATCAAGAGCACTCGGGAGAAATACCCATGGGACAATTACAGCAAAGCCTAGGTAAAAGCATGCATGCATTTGCATTTATCTACTATTCATAACTAAATATAAAATCCATGATTTGATAGAATAGAACTCTATCAACAGGACTTTAAGAACTTTAATATCTGATCTATTTTCATATAGTTATTATAGCCAAGTATTTATAAGTGTGTGTTTATTATTGTTATTATAATGTAATTTTTTATATAAAGTGTGAGTATTATTATTAAACATATTTGTCATTAAATTCCGTATCCTTGCTTTATTCTCCTATCACCAAGCTATGACAGGGGGGAAACTGTAATTAGTGATTAAAGGGGCATACTGATTTGTTTAAGATATTCATGTGCTGCTTGTTCGTGCGAAATCCCAATTCAAAAAAAAATAAATAGCAAGCGCTGGACATTCGCTAAGTTTCTTTGAAATAGTTTGCTCTGTTCAGCAGCCGAGAATTCTTGGTTGGGAAAAATAACGCCAAGATAATATGTATGTATTGCCTTGGGGTTCAGTCAAGGGTACAGATATGAAGTTAAATTTGTATCTATATTAGCTCTCTGCTTGTATTGTAACGGCGTTGGTTAAAATAATGAATAAGATAATAAAGAATCTAAGTTGTAAACAATAAATGGATAGAAAATATAAGTTATGAAAAGAATTAAAATATAATAAATAAGTATAATATAGAATAAAATAATCGAAATAAATATAGTTGAAAGTACAAATAATTAATCAACCATACGAATAACCATTTCCGTTATAATATATATATATATATATAATATATATATATATAATAATCTTTATTAATTATTATAAAGACTTCATTTAGTTTAAATATATATATGTAGTAAAAAAATAATCTCTAAAATATATAAAACAATAAAAATGAAGCAACATTGTCCCATGAATAGCAATATTTCCTTCTATATAAGTTGTTGCATGAGCCAAATGGAAATGGAAAACTGATAAAATCTGCCAAAACATAAAACTAAAATAAGTGCCATTCACTGAATAGCGTGCATAGGGTAATCATAAAAACAATAAAATATTATAACTGAACATGAATAAATGACCATGCAAGTGCCACATAGATTTGAGCAACCACACATAATAAATAAATTGTGAACCAAATGGATCTATAGCAGTTTAAGTTTATATTTACAATGGAATCATGGATTTGTAAGACACTATTGCTTCAAATAATGAATATATTGCCTGGAAAAGAAAATACAATTCAATAAATGATGTCTTAGGTGATGATAAAATGTAGTATAGGATACATAATGAATTATCTTAATTGTAAAATAAATTATGTAATAAAACAAGTTGTAATGATTGATGCAATAAACAAACAAAATGCCTAAGATAATAATAATATAGATTTATTGAGATAAGCATTAATTCAATGAAATTAATAAACATTACAATTTTAATTTACCAACTGAAATATAATATCATATCATAGTTTATGATTTACATTCTCTCCTCTTTTATTTTATGATTGCAATTGACAGGTGTGATATACATTTAATTTATAAAGCAAACAATCATAAAAAGGTTAAATGTAAACTCATTGAACAAAGCAATAAAAAATTTATTATTGTTGTTTTATATATATATATAACATATATCTCATATCATTTAAATGGTAAAAAATACCAAGTAAGTTATACTAATGGAAATTTTTAATAACAAAAAAATATTTGATAAAAGTTTATCTTTAAAATTATTATATTTTTTAACCATTTTTTTTCTTTTTCATAAATGAAACTTATCTGACAGTTATTAGAATCTGTTACCATTGTTTTGCATATGTATGACTTCAGCTGATATTCCATTATTTGATGATGTTTTCTTTTTGCTAGCAAAAACACAATCATAAGGATCCATAAACAATTTAAAAAATGAGATGATATCCAATTAGTATTCCTTTTGATACTGCAATCCAAAGTGAATTCAATTATCTCAGCTTTATCATAGTCAGCATAGCATGTGATATCCATTACATTTTAATCATAAAAATAACAAAGGTAGGGACTATGCCTTCCGTCTCTTAAGTTGTCTTATTCTCAATCCGTATTTCTTTGCCATATGTTTCAAATATATTTATAAAAGTAAGGTAAACTAAACACAAAATTTTGAGCAAAAGAAAGTTTATCTTCTTACAAAAAATCATTTCTGTAGCACAAACAATCCTTTTTACTTTTAAAACATTCGTTTTTGATTATGTGGTTCTCTTTCTTCTAATTTTAATAAGACATTGTTATCATTTGCACAATAATAAGTTAAACAAAAATATTTCCTTTTAAAATTTAATAAATAAATGATTCTTTTATTCCAGATTTATTCAAAGCAGTAACATATCTTATTACACATTTGAACCTTGGATTGTTTTCTTTATTTAGCCACTTTTAAACTATAGAAAAATAATAAATGAAGATATGTGCATATCACTATATATATATATATATGATGTTTATATGTATATATAATGTTAAACCATTAAACATTACATGATCACTATTTCTTATGCTAGCACATAACTGTTATTAAACAGGCAAAACTCTGATTGGCACAGGGTGGCATTATTGTATGGAGAGTTTTGCCTGTTTATATATAATATTCTAATCATTCTCTCAAACCTTGTTTTTTTAGCAACCCCCTCTATAAATAAGACTTCATAATTATCTACAGATGGCATTGTTGAACAAACATAACATTTGGGAGAGTGATTCAAACATTTTTGTATTAGAATTTTTAGTTAGCAATATATATATATATTTAATGGTAATAAACTATTAAAGACAGTCTTTAAATCTGCAGAAGTACTTTATTATAATTATAATTTTGTTTTAATTAATGGACATTATATATATATATATATATATATATATATATATATATATATATATATGTAAAATACAATACCCATTATAAAATATTATATATATATAAAAAAATTTTTTAAGGATACATACGATATTATAGTTTAAATTCTTCTATAGCGCTTTCAATTACATGGTAATCCTTGTCAGCTTTAACTGAATTTGAAATTTTTTAAACTTAATGTTATGTATATTTCCATAAGCTGTGTATGGCCATATTTGCAACTTGCCTATTAATAACATCATCCTTATATGTATCAATCAAAATTGCCTCTTTAATTTTCCTCTTTTTATGATTTCTTTGACTTCCATTAATATTTTTATTTCACTACTATTAAATGTAAACCTATAATTACAAGTTTTTCATAGTCAAAGAATACTGATGCTGTATTAAATTGACTATATACATTATTTTTAATTTGTTTATATAATAATTGATGCTCCTTCCATCTTTTTTCCACAGAACTTCTTGATTCACCAATATATAATTTTTTTGACATCCACATGAAAAGTGATAAATTATATTTACTTCTTTGGAGTTCAGAAATTATATATCGGTGAATCGAGATGTTCTGTGGAGAAAATATTGAAGGAGCATCAATTATTATGTAATTGTATTAAAAGTAATGTATATAGTCAATTTAATACAGCATCAGTATTCTTTGACCATAAAAAAACTTATAATTATAGGTTTACATTTAATAGTAGTGAAATAAAAATATTAATGGAAGAAAGAAATCATAAAAAGAGGAAAATTAAAGAGGCAATTTTGATTGATAAAAACAAGGAAGATGTTATTAATAGGCAAGTTGCAAATATGACCATACAGAGCTTCTGGAAATATATGTAACATTAAGTTTAAAAAATTTGATTTTCAGTTAAAGCTGACGAGGATTACCACGTAATTGAAAGCGCTACAAAAGAATTTAAACTATAATATTGTATTTATCTTTAAAAAAAAAATTATATATATAATATTTTATAATGGGTATTGTATTTTACATTTATTATATAAATTTATTATTCTTATGGAATTTTCAGTCTTAATTAAATTTTGGCTAATTAAAGAATGGCAAAAACAAAGCAAAAAGTTGATTTATGAAAGTTGCTGATTATACTTTTTTAAAAAGTGTAAAATGTTTTGTGTTTTTCCTAAATGCTGCATTATTCGTTTGAATAAATGTCTCAGATTTTCCTCATATAATATGTTTAAAATTAAATCAATTAATTTAGACAATATAATAAGACACTGTAAAAAAGAAATTTATGACAGCGACTA
Source organism: Epiperipatus broadwayi (assembly GCA_028023455.1). Classification (NCBI taxonomy): domain Eukaryota; kingdom Metazoa; phylum Onychophora; class Udeonychophora; order Euonychophora; family Peripatidae; genus Epiperipatus; species Epiperipatus broadwayi. Next base: position 1,249,757 of record JAQFVV010012662.1, on the reverse strand, counting down.
TTGAACATTTAAAAGATATGAATGAATGGGATCAATGAAATGCATTTTATATACATTGTTAATTTGGATTTATAAAGTGTTGACAAAATTGAATTAAGAAATTTGATAAGAAAATTGCCGTCTTATATAATTGTTATTATCAAAATAGTTATGGTGATGAATTTAACAGATGAAAAAAATAGTTTTACACAAAAATATGTATTACAATATGGTTCAAAGTATGTAGGAAGTGTATGGAAAGATTATAATATGGAATTGATTGTGTCAGTGCAGAACGTTTTTGATGATAATGTGAATTTACAAGATTGTAAAAATATTATTATGGAGAATTCTAAATATAAAATAAAAACTAATAGAGATGATCGGTCATGTAATTATGCTATTTCTGAATTTAAAAATCTTCTTAGAACTGAGCAAAATATATGTTTGAAAGAAAACTAGAGTTTACGAATGTGTTTTATTAAAAAAGATGCTTATAATGATAAAATTGAAACACAAATGAGTAAATTGGGATTTGATATTATTGATAGTCATAACATGGAAGGACAATGTATGAAATATATAAATAATATTTTAAAGAAGGCTAAAAGTCATTTTATGAATAGTTGTACATATTATGATATATATATATCCATCAACACCTATATGCCCAAGAATATTTCCTAATATTAAACTTCAAAAAGTAGGAAATCCTCTTAGATTGATGATTGATTTTGGTGGATTATTTATGTATAAAACAGCTAAATATATTGGTAAATTGTTACAAGATATGATGGGTTTTGGAAGATATACAATTGCATCTTCTTATGAATTTGTTGATAGAAATAAAAATAGAAAAATAAATGATAATGATCTGTTAGCTTCATTTGGATGTGACAGAATTATATGGATCAATTGATCATCTTGAATCTATAAATTTAATTGATTTGAACTAACTAATATGTCTGTAAATAAACATTTAATAAATTTTATTATTGAATTTATAAGTGATAATATTATTGCAACATATAATGATAGGTTTTATAAAATGGGTAAAGGATGACCAATGGGATTACTTATGGTAACACAAATTTGTGATTTTACATTGTCAAAATATGAAGATATTATTTAATACTTATAATTTTGAAGATATTAAAATTTATACTAGATATGTTGATGATGTTTTTGTTTGTAGTTCTAAAGACATTATTGATGTTCTTTTATATAATCTGAATAATTTAAACAATTTAAAATGGACTATTGAGAATGAACAAAATGGAAAAATAAAATTTTTGGATTTACAAATATTTAGAGATGCTACTGATTTAAATTATAAATTAATTTTTAAACCTATTGGAAAAAGAGGAAATATTCATTTTAAATCACATGTTCCATTGATACAGAAAATGGCAAGTCTGAAATCGTTTTTGCATTGCAATGATAAATTATGTAAATATAAGTGATAAAAGTTTAAATATTGAACTCTTTGCTAATGAACTTTTAAAGGTTGGTTATGATAAAAACCAAATCTTGTGTGCAGTAAATTCATTTAATAATAAGAAGAGAGTTTGCAGTGTTACTTTAGATAATAAAAAATGGATGTCTATGCCATTTATAAATAACATGCAATATAAATTAATTAAGAACATATTTAAAAAAAAGTATAATATTTCATTTCATGTTCCTCTGAATGTTAATTGATTGATTAATAATTTTAGGAGTATAATTTCTAAATTGCAAAGAAGTAATATAATTTATCAGATTTCATGTGGATGTCAGAAAATATATTTCGGTGAATCGAGATGTTCTGTAGAGAAAAATTTGAAGGTGCATCAATTATTATATAATCGAATTAAAAATAATGTAAATAGTCAATTTAATACAGCTTCAGTATTCTTTGACCATGAAAAAACTTGTATTTATAGGTTTACATTTAATAGTAGTGAAATAAAAATATTACTGGAAGAAAGAAATCATAAAAAGAAGAAAATTAAAGAGGCAATATGGCTGTACACAGCTTATGGAAATATATGTAACATTAAGTTTAAAAAAATTGAAATTCGTTAAAGCTGCCGAGGATTACTACGTAATCGAAAGTGCTACAAAAGGATTTAAACTATAATATTGTATTTACTGTTAAAATTTATATATATATAAACTTCATCCTTACACTCTTTGGATACACTACCATTAATAGAAAAAAAAATATTTTTTTTGAAAATCTGATATGATCACCTTGTGCTTTTACTTGTGAATGCTGAAAAAAATTACTTTTTACTTTTGGTGCATTTATGTGAATAAAAGCATTTCTTTAAATTATATACATATATTATTTAAAAGCAAGTTTCTAATAATACAATCGTTATTAGAGAATTAGTCAGGATTTTTTTAATAAATTCAACAATAGACTTAGTAACAGAATAAGTTCAAAATCTAGCTTTGACAGGTATTTAATATATATATAATATAAATAAAATGTCCATTAATTAAAACAAAATTATAATTACAATAAAAATAATAATAATAACGGTAAAAAAAAAAAACCTATTATAAACAATTCATAAATTTGCAGAAGTACTTTTGTTTAATTTCTTGAATCTGCCTCAACTGCCATTAAAATTCAAAAAAAGAAAACAAAGTGGAAGTAAACATCATCAATTCAAATTCCACAAATCTCGTATTTTAATGTTAGCAGATTGCCTATTTATTAAATGCATTTTATTCCTGTTTATAAAAATTGCCTCTTTAATTTTTCTTTTATTATGGTTTCTGTCCTCATGAAGAATTTTCACATTTTCAAAATCAAATTTAAATTTATATTTACATGTTTTTTCATGATCAAAGAACACCAAAGGAGAAATTAAATCATTATTTTTACTTTTTGCACATTTATATAACAATTCATGCTCCCTCAATCTCTTCTCAATAGTGCACCTAGATTCACCTATATATGATAGCATACAATCACAAAAAAATTGATAAATGACATTACTTTTCTGCTTGACAGGTATGACATCCTTAGAATTATTGACAAATTTATTAATATTGTTGGAAACATAGAATGAAACATTAAAAACATTCTTATATATATTCTTAAAAAATTTCACTTGTAGATTTGAAATAAATGAAATAGATATCCATTGTTTACTATTAATCTTCATTTCCTTTAAATTATTATAGTTTTTTTTTAAATTGACACAAAGTATTGCTTATTTGTTCCATTCTATAACCAACACCAAGCAATTCCTTGACAAACATTTCAATATTTTTCAGTTTATCACTTTGGTAATGACATAATTTTTCATTCCAAAACAAAAATAATCTAAAGCTCGCCATCTTATGCATCATTAGTACTTTTGATTTACAATTTACATATCCCCCTTTTTTTTGCAATTTTGTTTTATCTAAATATGAGAATAATATTTTTAATATGTGTACTTTTAGTGATATTAAAATTTACAAAAGTTATGTGGATGATGTTTTTGTTTGTGCAAATAATAATACTATAAATTTGCTTGCAGAGGAATTAAATAAGTTAAATGGCTTGAAATGAACTATTGAAAATGAACAGAACAAAAATATTAAATATTTAGATTTAATTATCACAAGAGATAACAGTATATTAAATTATAAATTATTAATGAAGCCACTGCAAAAAAGGGAATATATAAATTGTAAATCAAAAGTACCAGTGATGCATAAGATGGCAAGTTTTAGAAATTTTTTGTTTCAGAATGAAAAATTATGTCATTACAAAAGTGATAAACTGAAAAATATCGAAATATTTGCCAAGGAATTGCTTGATGTTGGTTATAGAATGGAACAAATAAGCAATACTTTGTGTCAATTTAAAAAAAAAACTATAATAATTTAAAGGAAATGAAGATTAATAGTAAACAATGGATATCTATTTCATTTATTTCAAATCCACAAGTGAAATTTTTTAAGAATATATATAAGAATGTATTTGATGTTTCATTCTACGTTCCAAACAATATTAATAAATTAGTCAATAATTCTAAGGATGCCATACCTGTCAAGCAGAAAAGTAATGTCACCTTATCAAATTTTTTTGTGATTGTATGCTATCATATATAGGTGAATCTAGGTGCACTATTGAGAAGAGATTGAGGGAGCATGAATTGTTATATAAATGTGCAAAAAGTAAAAATAATGATGATTTAATTTCTTCTTTGGTGTTCTTTGATCATGAAAAAACATGTAAATATAAATTTAAATTTGATTTTGAAAATGTGAAAATTTTTCATAAGAAGAGAAACCATAATAAAAGAAAAATTAAAGAGGCAATTTTTATAAACAGGAATAAAATGCATTTAATAAATAGGCAATCTGCTAACATTAAAATACGAGATTTGTTGAATTTGAATTAATGACGTTTACTTCCACTTTGCTTTCTTTTTTTGAATTTTAATGGCAGTTGAGGCAGGTTCAAGAAATTAACGGAAAGTACTTCTGCGAATTTATGAATTGTTTATAATAGGTTTTTTTACCGTTATTATTATTTTTATTGTAATTATATATATATATATATTAAAGCTTAGCTAAATAACAGTTGTTCTAAGCATGAAGATAAAAATATTTTGATTTAACTTTAGCATCACCTGTAATGCCATTAGTTTAAGAATGGGTGCATCTAAACATTTCTTTAAATATATAAATTTTTAAATACAAATTAGTAGCACTAGATAGCAGTATTATATGGAAAACATTGAATTACAAGATTTCTGATAAACTAATAGAGATATTTTTTATAATAAATGACCCAAAAAATAATTGTTTATTCAACCATAAATGAGGTTTTATATATTATATTTGAAGTAAAAGTATGCAGACGAAAGGAAAAAATAATTAAATCAATTTCTTGTTTTAAACAGTAGAGTTTGATTTAATTAATTTCTGCCTCTTTCCTCATGCTTTATTTCAAGTTTAATATGAAAACTACAATTGTTATTGAAGAAATAATTATTTTCTAAATATAAATATTTTTTTAGTCATTCATTAATCAGAGATTATTTACTTAATGCATATTTCTATAACGTAATTTTCACTACATCACTCATGCTAAGTAGGGACTGGTTTCTATCCACTTTTATTTTGTAGAGGAGGGTACTCATAAACATATGACGCCCAAGATGCACATTTGTGCTAAACCAGAACTCATCACTTGGCTCAGAACATATTCTCTTACACATATGCTTACCATTTTTCTATACATATATATAGAGATAGATAGATAGATAGATAGATAGATAGATAGATAGATAGATAGATAGATAGATAGATAGATAGATAGATAGATAGATAGATAGATAGATAGATAGATAGATAGATAGATAGATAGATAGATAGATAGATAGATAGATAGATAGATAGATAGATAGATAGATAGATGGATGGAAGACGGATGATGGATGGATGGTTAGATAAATAGGTAGGTAGGTAAATAGATAGTAGGCATATAGATAGATAGATTGATAGATAGATAGATTGATTGATAGATAGGTAGGTAGATAGATAGATAGATAGATAGATAGATAAATAAATGGATGGATGGATAGATAGATATATAGATAGATAGGTAGATAGATAGATAGATAGATAGGTAAGTAAGGAGGTAGTAGATAAGTAGGTAGGTAGGTAAGTAGGAAGGTAGGTAGATAGATAGATATAAATAGGTAGGTAGGTAGATAGATTGATAGATAGATAGATAGATAGATAGGTGGGTGGATGGATGGATATATAGATAGATAGATAGATAGATAGATAGATAGATAGATAGATAGATAGATAGATAGATAGATAGATAGATAGATAGATAGATAGATAGATAGATAGATAGATAGATAGATAGATAGATAGACAGATAGATAGAAAACCAATTATTACAGTTTAAATGATAATTGTCAAAGTCACTGCCCTCACAACTTTGATACAAACCACTTGATGAAAGTATATTGATGATTTTCATTAATCACATTAGACTAGAGATTATCCACTTAATAAATATTATTTCTGTAGTGTAATTTTCATTATACCACTCATGAAAATTAAGAACTGGTTTCTATCTGCTTTTAACACCTTGTGGAGGAGTCTAATCAAAAACATATTTCCAATGTCAGGTGAAAAAGATATATGATTCCTAAGATGTACATTCCATCCTAAACTAATACATTTTCTTGGGATCATATATCTTTTTCACATGTCTTTGGTGATATGCTTGTGATTACCCACTCCCCAAGGTATTGAACATGAATAGAAACAAGTGAGTGGTGTAATAAAAAATCATTAATTGGATAATCTCTAGTCTAATGATTGACTAATAAATATTATTAATATGCTTCCATCAAGTGGTTTGGGTCAAAGTTGTGAAGCTGTAAATTTGACACCTCAATTAAACTGTAGTAATTGGTGATCTATATATACTGAGCAATGATAAAGATATGTATAAAAGACTGCAATGTATGTCAAGTGATGAGTTCAGTATGAATGTGTACTTTGGAAATCATACTTTTTTTTTCACATGACTTTGATCATGTGTATGATTACATTCTTCCACAAAGTGTTAAAGGTAGATAAAAAACAGTCCTTACCTTGCATGAGACTGGTGTAGTAAAAATCACATTATAGAAATGTTATTAATTATTTTCTAAGGCTTTATTTGACAGTAAATAAAAATGTTCATTATAAAAAAAAATTATCTGTATTATTTTGAAGTTTTTGGCATTCCATATTTTTGCCAAATGTTTGAAAATAAAATCGAGCATATTAAATAAAGATAAATTTAAAAAATAATTTTCTTTATAAAAATATTTTAAAAAATTAACTTTTCCAAACAAAAAAAACTGTCAAGTTTTACAAAGAAGAATTTATTTTATTTTAATTTAAAAGGTCATTAAAGATACTTTTTAGTGTAATTTTTTTCTGTAAAAAATAAATAAATTATCACTCTCTCAGATACATTACTAAACACTTACTGAACTGATATCAAAGCATTTGAAATTTTATCTAAAAATTCCTCCAAGGTTAAAAAATTAGGAAACCTATCTAAAATATTTTATTGTCATATTGCATGGTCAGTGATTTATAACAAACGTACAAAATGTGAACAAATTCTACTGAATATAAATATATTAAACTTTACTTTTAAAATTTTAGCCAAAGAAATCAACCAACAAACAGACAAGCAGAGATTCTAACCTTTAAAAAATGATTTAAAAACATACCAATTTAAATAAAAGCATATAAAATATGAGTTTTATATGTTAGTATGGAGATTCATAAATATCTAGGAAATTATCAAAAACTATCTTTCACAGATAATGATCATTTTATTATATATATATTGAAAAAAATATAATAGACCAGTAAAATGTGATAATTTTTTGAAATTAGTGAATGATACTTTTATATGACAGAGAGAACTTTTTGATTGTATTTATTTTCTTGGGCAAGGATTCAAAAAATTAAATTATGTATTTAATGCTTTATTCTTATTGATTTAGTAAATTTACACAATGTATCCAACTTAATGAGATCAAAATTGTTCTATGAAATTTTGAAAACAGAAAATTGTACATTATAATATGGACTCCAAAGAATTGCCTAATGATTTGTGATGCAGAATTTTAATGAAATTACATGTTCAATTCATTTCAATATCAGTTAGAATTACAGTAATGTATTTAGAAAAATATAAAAAGGTTATTTTTTAAAAAAAACATTTAACAATTCAACAAGTTAATGAAAATAATTCAATGTATATTTACAAGAACCTGGAAGATGTTTTATAACATGTTTAGTAGTTTGCACATTATTGCTGTTTTCATTGGAATATATTCTACTTTATGAAATTATGCTGTCTGATGTTAATATTTTTAGCTTGAATTACATTTATAAAATAAATAACAAAAATATTATAGTTATTATATTATTATTATTATCCACTATAACAAAAATACATCCTTAGATCTATATGCTAATGCTCTCAGTACCAAAGCTCCTCACTAGTGAAAGCCACAAGGTAGAAACTAGTCTGGGAAAATTGGATGAGTAGGCACTGGATGGGAATTTTATGCACAGATCTTCCTACATCGATTGATTCTCGTGTATGGAGAGTTTGCTATTGCTAATAAAGATTTGTATTGCTTGCAACCTTTTATATATAAGTGTGTAGTTAATAAAAATTATTTGAGACTTTAGAAAGTGCAAATGAAATGTCATGAGAAAAACATACTATCTATATTATTTTCATAGATATGATCAATGAGTTTATTAAGCCAATTAATATTTTGAATAATTTTTGAAAAAAGTGGGTCAACAGAAATGGTTTTTAACAATTTAATAAGATAATGAAAATAGTCCAATTTATATTTACAAGAACTTAATATTATATATTAGTTTATATTATATTGGTTCAAGTGAGAATTTTTAATTTAATCCATCACCTATAGAAACAAGAACTTCATCTTTTGAACATCCAGAATTATTTTCTTGCCAAATCAAAAGAAGAATTACTGAATGTGTTTAATGTTTTGAGAGAACTTGTAAAAAATTGTTTTAATAATTAATGTCAAACATTTCAAACTTTATCAAACAGTAGTAAAAAAAATCTACAATTGATTTGTATAATTATTAGTTGCAAATGTAGATCGGTTCAAAAATATAAGTACATTTGGGTTTAAAAAACAACAACAAATAGGGTGCAATACTGAATGCAATATTTGTTTTTGGATATGTAACTAAAATATTTGATTATAGTAATATAAAAATGTAAAAAAGTTAGTTAAATAAAGTGCTGCTTATCTAGCCCATATATTGTTTGAAAATATATGTAGTAGTATAATATTAAAAACCATTGAAAAAATATTATCCAAGGATGTTTTCTTGTGTTCAGAGTAAATGATAAAAAATACTAAAATGTGTCAATGTGTCTTCAGCTTTATAGATGTAATGATTTGATTCCTTATTTGTAAAGATGCCTTCAATTTTACTTTAGTTTTGTGGGGAATTTTGATATGATTTCATTAGAGATAAATGTTCTATTTGTATTAAAACTATAAGTTAAATCATCTCTAATGAAAATCAGTATCTATTACTTTCTTTGAAAGAATATGGCTGATATTAGAAAACAATAAAACATATAATTAGATGTAATAAAGTTTTTCTGATGGAAAAAAGCTTGCTGCAAAAATAAACAGGCTAAAAGAAAATAATAAAAGATGCATTTGTGTATGATAAAGTAATTTGCTAGTCATTATCAAACTCTTTATTTTTTCTTGTTTCTTTTTCATAGACTATCACGTTTTATGGAGTTATTTGTTCACAAAATAATTTTTAATGAATATAGAATTCTATTTGAATTCAAAATATATTTTAATTCTTCAAATAATTTCTAATTGTAACTATTAAATAATAATAAAAAAAATCAATAAAATAAGCAGGTGGAAGTATATAAAACAAATTAATGCATTTGTTTACTTTTTAAAATTGGTTTAAAATAATCGATAAACATTATTAAAAAATAAATGAATTAGGCCTGAACAATTCGATATTCCTTAAAAAATACTTTCTAATTTATCTTAACAATGCATGTGCACTGTTATGTTATATAGTAAATTAATACAGACAGCTTATTGAAATTTTTAGTATTTATTAAAATAAAAAAATATCAAGCGTTGGTGGCCTAGTGGTTAGCATAGCTGCCTTCCAAGCAGCTGGTTCGGGTTCGCGTCCCGGTCAACGCATTTGACATATGAAATATATATATATCACCGGCCTGAATCTTATGTTTGTCTTTTATTGCATAAAGGGTTTACTATTAAATTATTTATTTATGCATAATATGAATTTCAAATGCAGGAAATAACAGCTTTCACAATTTAGAAAATAAATAAATTATATCATCTTAAGTGAATATTTATAAAAAAAAAAAAAGAAGAATGCTTTTATACTGTAGATAATAAGTGTTTAAGTTCCAGAAAAAATGATAAATTGATACTTTACCAGGTAAATGCGTGTTTGATCATCTAAATCACCCCTTTTATAATACTGTAGATGTTAATAATGTTTACAGTTTACTTATATCGTAGCAATAAAAGGAATAAATAATTTGCATATTATAAACTATATTTTAAAAAAAATAGTAAGTTTATAATAACAAATACATATACTTCAACAGGCTTATTTTCACCCCAGATAGCTGATCCATAACCAATCTAGCTCACTTATAACCGGTCTTGCTGACTATACAATATTGTTCATTAAATAGATGTTTAGCTACTTTTATCAGGAGAGTAAAAATAAGATGAAAAATCACTCAAATTTTCATTGCAAGACAATCTACAATCTCTGTGAGCAATGACTTCTGCTTAACTGCTTTTTAATGGGAAAACGGTGCTGAGTACTGAAAATGCCATATTTGCACTTTAATTATTTGTTTGAAGAAGTACTTTTTGCTATAACTATATGTCACCTAATATAAATATTGGCCCAGCATCTTGAGATTCATAAATACATGGTTATCTGGGGGTTATTAAGAATATCTATAATAGATATTACATATGGAAAAAGAGAAATGAAGTTGAACATTTCTATGTGCATTTAATTTAAAAGCAAAACAAAAATATATTAATTTTTAATCGAGGTTTAAAGTTTATATCTGGCTAGAGATAATCTCTAATTTAATAAATCATTAGTGGTAATCACTATTGTACTTATCTAGGATAGATCATATCAAAGTTGTGGATTGGTAAGTAAATACTGAACATATGATAAAGTTATATATGTGAGAGGGGCCATTTGTCTTTTGTAATATCTTTATTCATGTGCTTAAGAATGGTGTTGGTCTAAAGATTATTAAGAATAACTATAAAAAATATTGTTCCACATAATTTTATAATGAAATAGAAATAATAAGTACATTAATGAGTGTCTTTTTAATAAAACTATGTTGTATAATCTTTCATCTACTAAAAATTTTAATTCCACTTTAAGACTATATGTATAATAAATTACTAATATATATATATATATAGTAATTATTAAACATATCTATTTAATTAGTCGCAATAATAGTTCAAATAAATATTAGTTCGAATAATTAATGAATAAAATGCATTTGAAATGTTTACTTATGCTACGATAAATACGCGTATGAAGCTGTTTTCAGAATTAATCTATAAAGGCATTTGATTCAGCAGACATGCAAAAAATTTTCACAGTGATTACGGAAATTAAATTTTAATTGAAACTTAGATTTTATAAAATTTTCTTAGTTACTTTTAGTAACAGATTGTCTAGAGAGAATTATAAATAGATATTTTCTACAAATCTCTCTTTCATTGTTTCCCAGTCTCTATTAATTTTTTCTATTTCACATTCATCAAATGCGTGAGTTTTTCTCTCTCTATATATATTTGTCTTCTTTAAAGTTTTCTGTAATTATTTCTATTTTTTCTTTCTAATATTTTAATGGCTAGATGTCTGTATGTGTGTCTATGTTTTCCATAAGAAAGAAATACTTGTGTTTATTATAAAATGCTTTTTAGGATGTCTATCATCAATTATTTGCCTCACGTCCTGTCCAGTGAAAATGTTATTGTAAAAGTAAATTCAATATCTTATCAAGAAAGCTAATAACATACAAATAAGGTTTATAGAGTTGCTGTTGTACTTTCAAAATCTTATGGAACATTATAATTGGGTATAATAAAACAGAATACATCTTTTTTTTAATAGATAAAAATTAACACAACAGAATAAGAGTTGCACATTTAAAATCATGTCTGCCATTTTATGTGACATTTCACATAAATCAAGAATACTAATGTCACATAAAATGGCAGGTTTGAAGTCCTTCTTGTTTAGAAATGACAATCTTTGCAAATATATTCATTGGATAAAGGCATAAATATTGAAATGTATTCTAATAAATTGTTAAATGTAAGATATAATTATGATCATATTTATTATGCTGTTAATAATTTTAATTCAAAATATAAATACAAAAATAAAAATAAGTTTAATAATGATGTTAATTTTTCTGATAATAAAATTTGGATATCAATACCATATATTTTGAATCAACAGCCAAGTTTCATAAGGAAAATTTATAAAGGTATGTGACATGGCATTTTATGCACTACCTACATTAAATAAATTAATAAATAATTGTAAAGATAAAACCTTATTCACAAATAAAAATTGTATCATTTATAAATGGGTGTTCTGTGTGGTAGTGGATATATAGGTGAGTGAATATGCACATTGGAGAAAAAAACAAAAGAGCACTTGTTTTTATTAAAAAGAGTTCAAAATCCAAAACAAAATTCTAAAGATAATGATAATTTATCAGCTTCTGTTTTTATGATCATAATAAATCATTTATATATAGTTTTGATTTCATTTATAATAACATAAAAATATTGCAAACTGAAAGAAGTAATAACAGAAGAAAAATCAAGGAAGTTATGTTAATATATAAATACAAGCTAGACTTAATCAATAGGCAGGCAGCAACTGTTAATATCACAGAATTATGGAAAAGTTGACCATTCAAAGCATTTGTTGACAAAGACTACAAGGATAGTTGAAAGTGCTCCTAAGTGACATTTGCATTCTTGTTCTTTTTAACAAATTTTAATTACTGTATTTTCTAATATATATATATATAATAGATGAAATACACAGGCTTATATATACCTGTGTCTATATATGTAATAGACAGGGTACGAGCACAGACCTTCACATGACCCACCACTCTCCACACTATCTCATAACACTGATACACCTGAACACACATATGTCAAAAAGATAAATAATCACCAATATATGTATTTCATGCTAAACCAGCAATCATCAGTTGGTCCAGATTACCATCTCTACACATATATGCTACAAGTGCTCAGATATATATTAAGATAGCAAATCCTCCTACTTTAATGGACAGGCTTCAATGTACTCCACACTCCAACTCTTCAACTGTCCATCCAATTGAAAATCTGATGATGGAATGCTCAAAGGCCACCCTTAGGCCGAGATTGTTGTCACACCCATGTATTTAATGGATTATGTCCTGTACATGAGGGGTCAGATTGACCTTTGGGTCAACATGGGTGTGACAACAATCTCGGCCTAAGGGTGGCCTTTGAGCATTCCATCATCAGATTTTCAATTGGATAGACAGTTGAAGAGTTGGAGTATGGAGTACATTGAAGCCTGTCCATTAAAGTAGGAGGATTTGCTATCTTAATATATATCTGAGCACTTGTAGCATATATGTGTAGAGATGGTAATTTGGACCAACTGATGATTGCTGGTTTAGCATGAAATACATATATTGGTGATTATTTATCTTTTCGACATATGTGTGTTCAGGTGTATCAGTGTTATGAGATAGTGTGGAGAGTGGTGGATCATGTGAAGGTCTGTGCTCATACCCTGTCTATTAAATAATATATATATATATATATATATATATATATATATATATATATATATATATATATATATATATTGTGACATGCAATCCCTCATTTATTATCTATCTATAGTCTACAGATAAATAAATAAAGAAAACAATTAGAAATCATTTAGGTTCAATAAATGAATTCAAATTTAGAATGAATGAAGATGTATATATTTCAAAATAAAATATTAACTTTATAATATTGAATAATAATAATAACTTTATTAAGATTAAAAAAAAAGAAATCTATGCTTCACAAGCTAATTTAAGGAATATATTATTGCCAAAAAATGAAAAAACTAAAAAGAAAAGAACACACACTTTCTTTTTTTCCAGAGGATTTTGTTTATTTTACTTGCATTCCTTTAATATTACATGGATTTGATATAAACTATAATGTACTTTGAGTAGATATTATGAAGGAGAGAGTGGGCATTTTCCTTAGTTAATGTCTGCAAGAATAAATAAAGGGAATAACAATAAATACTATGCTGAACCATTTAAATCCATTGAATCTTTGCATTTAATACAAACAGTAGTGTTTAACAAAAAGGAATAAATGGACGCCATCTAGATATAATGTCCATGGAATCATATGTCATGGTCTATTATCATGGGAATGTTATGAAAAACATCACAGGAAACTAGAACTGTAATCTAAATATTAAAGATGTTGGTCTTGGTAACATATGCTAATATTAACAAATAATTTCTGAAAATTCCTTGCTAAACTAACTTTTAGTAAACAAGCAATGATCATGTGATGTTTAGTGTTTTAAACTAACTTTTACTTTATCTTCAATGTTTAAAAAATAATAATATGTTAATAGGCATCTATTGAAATTTCTTTCTTTTAAAATTTAAATTTAATATGATCTTAATTAATAGATTAAGTAAATAAGACTTAAACTGATTATTGATATTAATATTTCTAGAAAACAAGACAAAATTAAAATGTATTTGATATTTAATTTTTTTATTCTGAACATATATAATTCAAACGGACAAAACTCTCTATACGTATTGCCACCCAATGCAAGCCAGAGTAATCAATGGATGTCAGAAGGCCTGTGCATAAAATCCTCACCTAGTGCCTACTTATCCAATATTCCCAGACTAGCTTCTGGCTTGTGTCCTTTGTCAGTGAGGAGCCTTGGATCTGAGAACACTGCACTGGCTCCTCACTGAGGCCACAAGCCAAAAACTAGTTTGAGGATATTGGATGAGTAGGCACTAGATGGAGCTTTTATGCACAGGCCTTCTGGCATCCATTGATTATTCTGGCTTGCACTGAGTGTCAATATGTATAGAGAGTCAACCTGTTTGAATAACAGTTAAGAGCAAGCATAAGAAATAATTATCATGTGATCAATATATATAATTGTGATGAAAACTTTACTTGATTTAAAAAATATAAAGAATATTTACAAAAGAAAGTTTTCATGCTGTGCAAAAAATTATATATATTAAATCTCTTTTGTAATTATGAAAATGCATGTGTAACTGTATTTAAAATGTATATAACAACTTAATAATTGCAATCTATCATGGATGTATTATAACAATGCAATGGATTATTTTACATTACAACTGTTGAATTTAATTTTCTGTTATTACCTTAATAATTTTACATTTTACTATTAATCTGTACATCATTTTATTTACCTATTCTACAAATTAATTTATTTCAAAAGCATTGATTTACATATTCCAAACTACACATTCACTAAATAATAAATCATTTATTTATTCAATTTTTTTATTTACCAAATAAAATACTTATCAACACATGGGCTCATTAGCACCATATAAAATCATGAATTTATTATGATGTACATTTAGATTATTATATATTCATTTGTTGTGCATGAAAATAAGTAGTTCTAATCACTACTTAAGTGCATCGATTACATTTTGGTTGCCAAACAAGGGCTCAATTGTTTATTCATAACCAATGAGACTTAGAATATTTGCTTAATGATTATAATTAATATAATATATCTTAGTTTGTGTTAGTGTTAAATTGAACTGATTAATGACTCAATAAATAATAATCACTAAACATCACATGATCACTATCTCATACTAGCACATAATTGTTATTAAACAAAGCAAAACTCTCCATACAGTAGTGCCACCTTATGCCAACAAGAGAAATCAATGGATGCCAGAAGGCTTGTGCATAAAATCCCTATCTAGCGCCTACTCATCCAATATCCTCATACTAGTTTCTGGAT
This sequence comes from Epiperipatus broadwayi, assembly GCA_028023455.1. Lineage (NCBI taxonomy): Eukaryota > Metazoa > Onychophora > Udeonychophora > Euonychophora > Peripatidae > Epiperipatus > Epiperipatus broadwayi. Next base: position 1,234,055 of record JAQFVV010012662.1, on the reverse strand, counting down.
TGTGGCCATCATCAGTGAGGAGCCTTGGATCTGAGAGCACTGCACCTAGATCTTAGGATCTAATGCAACCCTCCAGAAAACACCTTTTAACTCTACTTAACTACAAAACTATGAGAATGAAATTGAAAACACAATAATATTTTCAATCTAAGCTCAATAGTGCATGGAGAGTATTGCTTTGTTAAATAATAATCATTTTAATTTTGTAGCTATGATTTGTTGAAGGTTCAAATTTAGTGTTGATTGTTGGATTATTTTTTGAAAATACATACTTATAAAATTTTTATAAATAATTACTTTTGTAAATATGCTAGAAAGGAGCAAGTGAAGGCAAGTACCAGATGGTGATACCTGGGCTTGTCAGACAATAATGAAAGTGAGAAATTATATTTATGTATCTGAAGGCATCAAAGTATGTGCTTTAGTTTAGTAAGGTACCAAAACATGTGGGCTTACTAATAAATATTTTTTAAAGTTTTTTTATGAAGCAATTATAAAATAAATAGTAGAATGTATTTGATGCCTCTTATTACTCTATTGAATGTCTGGCTTTTATTTATTTTATAAAGTGGATGAAAAATATTGATACTTTTTGCTTGAATTTATTAACAATGACATAACATAAAGTCTTATGAACATAGTCATAAAATTTAACTATATTGCACTTAATGTCATTTGAAAATTGAGAAAACATACATTAGTTTGGAATGACAATATTGTGAATAGAAAAATCAATCATTATTGAGAAATGATGCTATTGTAGTACTTTATATTGGGAGGCTCTCTAGTATAAATCGAAATATATGTATAAGCAGGAATCTAATTAAGTTGTAAGAGTAGAAATGTAGAGCATAGTAAAAAGAAATAAGTTATTCATATATTAAAAAGGATTTGAACTCACACTTTCAAGCTCTTTATAACAATGCATCATAGCTGTAAAAAAATTGAAAGTCTGAGTTCAAGTCCCTTCTCATTGCATTAAGTTTAGTATAGACAATATATATATATATAGTGCCCATTCCAATTTAGCCCGTGGCTAAATTGCAATAATGTGCATAAAATAAAAACAAAAAACCATCACCACATTTTCTTGTATAGGCAGGGGAGTTGTAGGACACCCAAGTTCAAACCCTACCTGATCAAGTCCCAAAAGCCTAGGACAGAAAGAGTTGGGGAAAAATTTTATGCTCTTTGTTTTGTATCGATAAAACCAAAACAGTAGTATATACATAGAATTAATTAATGGTTGTCTTTGAAAGTTAGGATTAAAACAAGTATAAACAGTTGTCAGTGGACACAAGATATTTAGTTAATCTTTTTTTGATTTTGATTATTAACTTTCTTTAAAGTTGATTTATACTTAATCAATTCTGCTATTTTTATAACAATAATTTAAGTCTAATAGTTTTAATAATTTAGTTTTGAATATTAAGTTATAGTTTGTAAAAATCATTCAGATTATTTTGATAGGCAGGTTTTTCTGAAAATCTGAATATCTGAGTATGTGCTTGTATTTTACATATTAAAAGAAAGATTTTGTTAAAATCATTTTGTGATATCTTATGAAAGCTATATTGTTTGTAAAGAACTGACATTCTTTAAGTCAGTAAAAATCATTTAGATTATTTTGATAGGCAGGTTTTTCTGAAAGTCTGAATATCTGAATGTGTGCTTGTATTTTAGATATTAAAAGAAAGATTTTGTTAAAATCATTTTGTGATTTCTTATGAAAGCTATATTATTTGTAAAGAACTGACATTCTTTAAGTCAGAGCTAATTAAAAAAAGATAAAGTTTATGAGTCTAGACTTGAGAAAGAGGGGGAATGCTATTAAGGTAATGAATTTCAGACTGACAAGTCAATTGGTTAATTACCAAGAAATCATATTTGTCTGGTTTTCTTACTAACAGTCAATTTAAAACAAATTGGCAATTTTAAGTAGATGACTTAACTAATGAAAATCAAGTTTTCTATCTGTGAGGTCCTTTAAAAGACTAAATTGTATAAAAGGCTGAATCAGTCTGTTAAAAAAAAATATTAAAATTGGTGAGAGAATAAACTAAATTGGGGAAAGAAATCAGATTTAAGTGCTGTGAAAGCCAGCATTATATATATATCAATTTTTATATATTCGAATTAAAAATAATGTAAATAGTCAATTTAATACAGCTTCAGTATTCTTTGACCATGAAAAGACTTGTAATTATAAGTTTAAATTTAATAGTAGTGAAATAAAAATATTAATGGAAGAAAGAAATCATAAAAAGAGGAAAATTAAAGAGGCAATTTTGATTGATAAAAACAAAGAAGATGTTATTAATAGGCAAGTTGCAAATATGGCCATATACAGCTTATGGAAATATGCATAACATTAAGTTTAAAAAATATGAAATTCAGTTAAAGCTGACAAGGATTACCACATAATCAAAAGTGCTACAAAAAATTTAAACTATAATATTGTATTTTCTGTTAAAATTTCTTATATATATATATATTGTAATGGAACGTCTATGGTATTCCATTAAAATTAAAGAATGAAGAAAAACAAAATTATTCTAGTTATAATTAAATAAATTGTTTAAATGCACTTCCAGCTAGCTATACATAAAACAAATCTAAAATCATGCAAAGCAATGAGATCTATTTTTATAATTTATTTTCAAAGATGATGTGAATAACTAATCAAAATATATATATATATATATATATATATATATATATATATATCAGAAACAAAGGGACTTCTACTAAATTCAAATATACACATCTAATTATATAAATTTATGTATCTCTAAATATTTGAATGAATAATAATATGTGTAAGTGATCTACAAACCAAATAATAAATGAAATATTAAATTATCTTTTATTATTTATAAATTCAATTAATTTCATAATAACTTTGGCATTAAAAGAAAATAAGAATAATATAGTATCCCTCTTTTAAATAATTACAAAGGCATTATTTATAAAACAAATAGTACATCCTTTATTTTATGTTATAGTTCAACTTTAAATAATATTGATGTTTTAAATATAAATATAAAGAATAACTATGTATATATACTTGTAATAAGTATATATAGATTAAATATATAAAGACATATTTCTGCCTAATAATTATAATATAAGTATAATAGTTCATATACAATATCAACTTATAAATTACATTTTAAGATTTTAAATTATTTAAATATTTATCCTAACATCTGTTATATGTTTAATATTATTATAAAACAAGATGATTAAATTGACTACTTATAAAACGTTGTATTTTATAATGAAAAATAAAAGTAAATAAAAAAAAATATATCAATCTCAAAAATATATTTATATATTATTCATACATATATGAAATTATTAAATACCTTTTAAAGTTCATTTAGATAATTTTCTTTTCCAAAAAGTTAATTTATTTCATGAGTTCTTTTATCCGTTTACTTTTATTATTAGAATGCATTCTATTGAAAGGCGAAGAAATTATTATATTAAAGAAAATTGTTAATCCTTAGATATATGCATATTTTATCCGTTTTAAAATTTCCTTCCTTTTAAAAAATAAATAAACCAATTAAAATGTTAAATCTAGCATGTTAATTCCAATTACTTCCAAATTATGATTAAATTGATGATTATACATTTAAGATAGCTATATCTAGTTTCAACTCCAGACGCGACGAAATTTATACATTGAATTTTTTTTAGTTGTTCCATTGAAAATTGCCTTGGAATAAATGAAAGCGATGATGCAGCCTCCTGGCTGCGATTCTTGATTAGCCTGCCATAATTTATGTATTTACCATAAGATATATATATATTATTTCAGTATTTTGAAGAATAGTAAATTTTATAAAAATAGAGTGTAACAAAATTTTATCCTTCAGTTGTTTGTTCTATATCTATTCCAATAATAATATAATGGCTTCTTTATTGTTGTTGCTATCGTTCCATGCGCCAGCAGATACTATTTTAAAACTCATGTTATATATGTTCTCTTTTAAAACAATTAACATTAAAATAAAAATAAAATATCAAGTATATATATAAAATATTAAATTGAAAATTTGACATCTTTAAAAATATACATAAATAATTATTTATTACATTTAGTAATCATTGCAAATAAAATAATTTTTTTTAATCAACAATTTATATGTCCTTATTTATTTTAATAATTAAATGTTCATATTGATGTACTATCAATATATATAAATAAAATAATAACTTCAAATAATAACTATATTTAATAAACATAAAAGAAAAATTTAAATATTTCATATGTAAACTTCAACTTAAAGAGATTTTTTTTTTTTAATAACAAATAACAAATTTTTAAAATATAAATATCGACTTATCGATATTTACAATATATATATATTTGGAGTTTCTTACAGCATAATGGCCAGCTAAGTGATATATATTTGTCTGTGGCAATGCAGCCATCCATTAACTGATGCATATCTGAAGAGTTTGAGCCAAAAGTATTCCACATCTTGTGAGTGATTGTGAAAAAAAAGTTAGAAGAAACTTATTGCTCACCTGTATTTTAAATCTAAAGTGAAAATAAGTAGAATGCTGACAAGTGGCAAATAATGCTAGTTCAGTTATGCCATTGACAGAGTTTAAACCCCAGGAGAAATTATAAATATATGAAAGACAGCAGATATCCCTGGTCTGTTATAAATAAGTATGCTGAAAAGAAATGAATAAATAATTCCAATGCCAAATGATTCCTAGGAAAGAAAGTAATTTCACTATCATCATCACATTAAAAGAATTGCTAGCCCAATCCATGAAAAGAATTGGACTGTTCCAGCAAATCCCTGAAATTGATAAATATATGCATGCTACAGATTGGTGTTTGTGGCTGCTGCCAAATTTAAACTTTCAACAAGCTGAATTTGAAATCTTGGAGAGTGTGTGCCTCAAGAAAGTAAAAAGACTGGTAATATGAATTTGAATTATATATATTTTTTAATATATAGTGACTATTAACCAAACTTTTAATAACAAATTCTTTATTTTTTTTACCTCTGAACCTTAAAACCAAAATCAATTAAAAGAACTTTTATTAATAATAGTGATTGCTTTATTGATGATATTATGTATTCTGAAGTTATAATATGTATCCACGTATCGATGTATTTTACTTTGTGAAGTGTATTATTGTATGTTAATTTAAATTTATGAAATGTGTTATTTATATGTTTAAAGGTTTTTTTATATTTTATAATATTTTATTCATAATGGGGATTAACACATACACACACATAGTAATATAATGATTCTTTCCATATTCATAGCTGTGGAGCCTGAATGTTGAAACTCCTAGAAAGGTAACATTGGGAAAGCTAGATTTGTTAAAATCATGATTGGTGACCTCAATTGGTCAGAAGGAGAAATATGCAATTTAAAGCTTATTTTTGTAAATGCTTTTACTTTTCTAGAATATGACTAACATTTTTTCTAATTAATTGTTTTATATGTCATGTTTAAATTTATAATGTTACAAAAGTATGTGCATGCAAAGAGTGTTTTTTTAAATGAAATATTTTTTGTTTGGATATAAATTATTAGCTATTCACTATCCAAACTGATGCACAAACATTATACTATGATATAAACATTGGATACTGTCATAAAGAGAAAGGGAGAAGATTTTAATATCATTAATATTATGATTTAAATATAGACAATTCAACAATATTATTTATATCTTTAAATATTAAGTATAGTATATTAGCTGTAATAAATGTTAATTTGTTTTATTAAAAGAGGCATATATCTTTATTAAGAGTATTCTTTGTCTTATTAATTATGATCATTCATCATCACTGGTGAATATTAATGGTTAAGTCCCAATTTAAATATAATAAAGTTAGGCAAATGATTATGAATCTGTAAAAGCTAAATTTTATGTTAGGCATTAGTTCTAAAGCTGTGGCTGGAGGTATCATTATTAAGCAACACGTGATCCCATCTCTTATACTAGCACATAATTGTTTATAAACAAGGCAAAACTCTCCATACAGTAGTTCCACCCTGTGCCAATCAGAGTAATCAATTGATGCCAGAAGGTTTGTGCATAAAATACCTATCTAATGCATACACATCCACTATCCCCAATACTACTTTCTAGCTTGTGGCCTTCATCAGAGAGGAGTTTTGGATCTGAGAGCACTGCACCTAGATCTTAGCATATAATGCAACCCTCCAGCAACCACCTTTTATTTCTATTTAACTATAAAACTATGAGAATCAAATTGAAAACACAAAAATATTTTCAATCTAAGTTCAATAGCTTATATAGTCATATGGGTCTGAACTCAGTTCAGCATCCATACATTTTGGTGACTTTGGCTTTTTAACAACCATTGCCACCACTATCATATTAGGCTTGATTGGTGTTAAACCATTAAGCATCACATGATCACCATCTCTTATACTAGCACATAATTGTTTATAAACAGGGCAAAACTCTCCATCCAGTAGTGCCACCCTGTGCCAACCAGAGTAATCAATGAATTCCAGAAGGCTTGTGCATAAAATCCCTACCTAATGCCTACTAATTCAATATCCTCAGACTAGTTTCTGGCTTGTAGCCTTCATCAGTGAGGAGCTTTGGATCTGAGAGCACTGCACCTCGATCTTAGGATATAATGCAACCTTCCAGCAACCATCTTTTATCTCTACTTAACTATAAAACTATGAGAATGAAATTTGAAAACACAAAAAATATTTTCAATCTAAGCTCAATAGCTTATTATAGTCATATGGGTCTGAACTCAGTTCAGCATCCATACATTTGGTGTCTTTGGCTCTTTAACAACCATAGCCACCACTATCCTATTAGGCAGTGTTAATGTTAAACCATTAAGCATCACATGATCACCATCTCTTATACTAGCACATAATTGTTTATAAACAAGGCAAAACTCTCCATACAGTAGTGCCACCCTGTGCCAACCAGGGTAGTTAGTCTGGGGATATTGGATGAGTAGGCATTAGATCGAGATTTTATGCACAAGTCTTCTGGCATCTATTGATTACTCTGTTTGGCACAGGGTGGCACTACTGGGTGGAGAGTTTTGCCTTGTTTATAAACAAATATGTGCTAGTATAAGAGATGGTGATCATGCAATGCTTAATGGTTTAACACCAATGCTGTCTATAGTGGTGGCTATGGTTGTTAAAGAGCCAAAGACACCAAAATGTATGGGTGCTGAACTGAGTTCAGACCCATATGACTATATAAGCTATCGAGCTTAGTTTGAAAATATTTTTGTGTTTTCAACTTCATTCTCATAGTTTTATAGTTAAGTAGAGATAAAAGGTGGTTGCTGGAGGGTTGCATTAGATTCTAAGATCTAGGTGCAGTGCTCACAGATCCAAAGCTCCTCACTGACAAAGGCTACAAGCCAGAAACTAGTGTGGGGATATTGGATGAGTAGGCATTAGATAGGGATTTTATGCACATGCCTTCTGGCATCCATTGATTACTCTGGTTGGCACAGGGTGGCACTACTGTATGGAGAGTTTTGCCTTGTTCTAGGTATCATTATTGTCATCATCATCATTATCATGTTTTTAATCAAGATCTGGATAAATGTGTTTAATGGCCATAGATAAATAATGGTTCTTGCTGTATTTGTTCATCATTTGTGAGTCATTATAAGATAACCACTATCAAGATCATCAAGCATCATTCAAGGGTGAGTGAATTGCCACCATAAACCAATAGTGTTTGATATGAGCTAGCAAGTCTTATGAGAATGTTGAAATGCATTTATGATATTAAAATCTGAGTAATAATTTTTGGTCTGATAAATTTTATATGCACAACTAAAGCATAAGGATGTTTTGTTTTTCTTAATGTTAGCACAAAGTTGATATCATTTTAAAATCCAAAATCTTACATCTGGTTATAAATAAGTTACCAAATGGTTTCAAACCAGGTACATCTATAAGTAGGTATAGAATATAACTTTTTCTAGGTTTAGCTAGCCTAGTGGTGCCCTGATAGACCATATTCAGTTAGTAAAAACCTTACAACTGGATAAAACTTAATGAAGTGGCTAGTCTTACAACTGGATACAACTTAATGAAATGGCTAGTTTATTTTGTCATCATTTTTTCTTCAAGATATCTGACTGTATTCAGACTACTACTACTTTTCATTTGGTTACTATATATATATATATATATATATATATATATATATATATATATATATATATATATATATATATATATATATTGTGCCCTTTTCTATAGGTCAGTAATAGTCCATCTCAGTCAATTACTAAAAATTTTAAATTTTAGAATATGTTCTTTTAATATATTAATTATAGTTTGTCAATTATAATATAAAGTACAATTTGAAGCTAAAGAAAATACGTAGTATATAAAATTATAGCGAATCATTTAAAAAATAGTTATGTAAAGCTTAAAATATTGTTTCATATGGTTGTAAAAGCTGGCCATATTAAATAACACAGCTATAAATATTAAAAGTATATTTAATAAATTCGATTTTAATAGTTTAAAACTGATAAGTTAATAAATACAGTATTTAAATTTATAATCATATTTAATAGTCAAAATTAATATAATATATTTTAAAAATAAACTTTATGATGGTGAAAATTGTATTTAATTCTATATTTTTAAATTATTTTTCCAAATTTTTATAATTATTTTATTTAATATAATAAGTGTATCAATTTTATTAGTCTAGGCAGAGAAATAGATTAAAAATCGTCTGTCAAAGTTATTGATCATGTGACTTGTATAATGCATACTTTCACACACACTGCTTGTTTGAATTAATAACAAAGTTTAAAATATTTTAAAAGTTATATTATAGAATTGGATGGAATTATTGCCTATCATAAAAGCAAATAATAATAAATATTAAGTTAACTATCGTATGTAATGTTTTAAATAATGTAATAAAGACGAATACAGTTAATAAAAAAAAAATTAAATATTTTGTTTAAATAAAACTAGATAAATGGAATATTAAGAATGGAATAGGTTATTAAAATTATTTTAAAAGTTATTTTAAATGTTTAAATAATTTTGATAAAGTAATAATTGATTTAAAAGTAGTATTTTAAATAATATTTTGAGTTATTACGTCATAAATTTTTATTTTAAAGATTCAATTCTGTAAAAAATTGAAAATATGTAAATTTGTTCTCAAGCTAAAAGTAAGAATCAACCAATCAAATGAGGTATTCTTACAGACTATAAATATGAATTGCACAGGGGGTATCAGGGGAGATTAATAATGTATTGAAACCAGAGAAAGGTATATTAGTAGCTATCAAAAGATAGTACTTTAAAATTTTTATTTTAGTCAATTTTTTTTAGTACTTTCTTATAGTTTTATTTGCAAAAAAAAAAAAACTAATTGATATTATTTAAAAAGTATTTTGCAAAAGAGAGTTTAAAATAAAATATATTTGGGAACTTCTTGAAAATGATTTTCTAATTTTTAAAAGTTACTTGCCAGGATTATTTTATCTGAAATTTGACCTAAACTTCGCAATGAAAAGATGGATATACTGTGGAATAAAATGGATATAAATTCTAATAATATAAAAATGTTTTTGGAATATTTTGATACAGCTTTATTAATGCTTCACCGGAGAACTATTCTGGTGCATAAAAACCTGGACATTATACTGATACAGTGGAAAGTTATTTTCCGTTTAAAAAGGAAAAATTGGAGACGCATTATTATTTAGATAAGCTTATCCAAGATTTATTTTTTAAAATAGTAATAAGACAATTATATCTTATGAATCGTTTTATATAATATTATATCAAAAGGAGTAAAATGTTATATCCTTTCTGAAGGTAACATTTTTAAAAAAAAATATTTTCAAGAATTAAAGAAAGAACCCAGGAGAATATGTTACTGAAGCATTTTTTGATATTAAAACCTCCAGTCTTAGAATTGTTTAAAATGTATTTAGAAAAGATTTGTTTAAAAGTACTTGAAGTTTTTTTTTTTTAAAAAGGTGATATATAAAAAAATATCAAACGAAAGTTTAAATGTATTAAGAAGGAAACTTATATAAAAAAAGTGAACACATAGTTGAATAAAAAATGGATCCATGGAAATATTGTAAAAAAAAGTTTACCGAATATTTTTAAAGTTAAGCTAGATGGAGTGATGCATCGGATACACCGCAGAGAATATTGGCAGAGAATATTAAGAAGCTTCACAGGATTAATTAATATTATGATTTAATAATTATCATCCTAAATACTAAAACCAAGGATTATTTTCTATAAATTTTACTAAATGGATTAATATTTATTTTTATTTTTAAACTTTAACGCGCTTGGAGGAGAACATTTTAAAACTCTAGAGAAAATAATAAACATTTTGGACTTATCAGGAACTATTGTCAAGAAAATATGTAATTATAGTTTTGATTCCTTTTATTTTATTAACCTAGTTTAAATCTAATTTTTTTTTATAAGATTAGGAAAACATAAAACATTAATTTATTAATATTAGAATTTTATATTATCATAATTTAATAATTTTTATAAGAACATTTTAAAATAAAGTGTATGAATGTATATTTCTTTATGTTTGCAATGATCGGTATCTAGTGGATGAAGAAGCCTACTGAATATGATGACCAGATAAAGGTTATTTTGGTAATAATAATGACTATTAATAATTTATAATGTATATTTTTGTTTTCTTTAGATCATCTATGAATCGTAAGAATGAAGTGTAAAAGTTTTTTTTTTTTTTTAATTATATGTAACGCATTTTATACAACATTTTTAAAAAACATTATGAGATAGGATTGATTTGAAAATATGCATATGACGATTTTTTTTATATTAATGATATAATCCAACATAATAACAAATAGTTATGTGATTCTTTTAAAACTTTTCATGTTATTGGATATTCAAATATTGTCTAGTTAGATTGTATATGATTAAACATACAGAATGATGAAGTAGACAAACTTTTCTTGTGGAACAGTGGGATTGTTTAATTATCAATGAATTTTATTTATTGTTTTGTAAATGCAGATAGTTATTTATCGATGTAAGATGTGGAAAATCTTGAGAAATAATGTTGAGATAGTGGCTTGGAAGTACTTAGTGAACAGGAAACCAAGATGATGTTTTTAAGAAATAGGATATGATAAGGAATAGAAATAATATTTAGTCTTTATGTGGATATCAGCATAGTTAACAAAGCCCTATGACTGGTACACATTTTATTTGGACAGTGTTTTATATTTCTTTAAATATTTGATGTTCTAATAAAGCTGAAGAAATAGCTTTAACATCGTTCATGTATTAGAGGTTATTAGACAGGTAAAGGTCATACCTCTTTCTTGTAATGCACTGTGCCATGATTTTTGAGATATGTTATGAGTGATACTCTAGCTTTCTTCCTTAAATCCTATGCATCTGTTTCGCTATCTTTATTTCATGTAACTGCATCGTTCAGTAAGATATTTTGAAAAGAAATGATAAATAATTTAGAACTTAGGTTATGCTATCGTTTTGTATAAGATTGGTTTATTTGCTTATAAGGAACAGAATTTTATAACTTAAAATTGAAGGTCCAATGAATCCTAAGGAAAGGAAAGAATCATAGAATATATTTTTGAATTTATTTCGGAAATGAAATATAAATTTTGGAATAGAGTATCTAAACAAGATGTTTTCTTTGAAATGTTAATTATTTTTAAATGCTTTATTATTATTTTTTTTAAGAGAAAAATAAGTATTGCATATTTTTAAAATACAATAATATACAATAAATGTAGGGAATATGCATAGTATATATTTTTTGTTTATTGAATAACAGGAATATATTGATTATTACACTTATATCATACTAAAGTAAGGCTAAATAAGAATATATTATGATTAGTAAACATCGTGTGATAAAACACTAAAATCTAGTACTGAATTTTGGATGAATATTTTATGTAACATCTTTGACTTTGCAAGATGAAATTTTTTTAATATTTTGAGAAATCCATACTCATTATAAAGTTAATTTTGTTTTTCTGTAGAATGTTTTCCTATGAATGTTTTTAAAAATAAGCTAGTTTTAATAATATTAAGGATGAAATATTTTGCTAATAAAATAAGTAAATATATTTGTAATAAGTTAACCATAACGAGAAACCAAATGGTAACATTTTTTTTTATTTTATCTTAAGTCTAAATAAAGATATAACTAAAATATAAATTATTATTTTTTATAACTTAGTAGATAAAAATGTAAGAATAAAATAAGGATATCCATTGTAAATAATGTACATAAATTGTTTATTTTATTTGTTGTTGTTAATAAACTTTGTTAAAATTTGTTTTCAAAATTTTTGTGTCTGGATTATTTATTTCTCCACTTCACTGCATGAAATCATGATATATTCATAACAATTGAAACAAATATATAATTTTGCACAAAAAGATAAATAGAGAATTATTTAAGAATTTAAATATTTATTGGTATTCTTTTAATTAAATAATTATAATTTTACATTGTTTTATTGGTCATAAATCAGTTATCACAATAGTATACTGAATTATATGCTATCAGTTGCCACACATCCTTTGTTTATCAGATTATCATATGCTACCACGTATTTATTATATTATTACATGAAGATAAAAGATTATATAAAATTATTTTATTATTTTATTATGGTAATAAAAATATAACGAAAAGAAAAGATATCCAGTAGTAGTTAAACAATGAAGAATATTATTATTATTATTATTTATTATTATTAGTTTCAGTGTAGTAGATTATGACATAAAATCCCTTCTCATATTTTACTACCGTATTTTTTAATTAACTTAGAATAAACTTTATGAACCTGAGATTATTTTATTTGAGCTAGATTATTATAAATAGAAGATTAAGATGTAATTATTAACTTAATCTTAGTGAGTAGAAGTTATTAAAGTCGTAAGAATACTATGAGTTTGTTATTTGAAATAGTAATAAGGGGGGATAGTGTTCTTATGCCATTGAGATAGTATCCTGTGGGATATTGGCTCAATGTAATCTATCTTGTCACCTGTATTTTCACTTCAAGTCTCATGAAAATATTAAATATTTATTTAATTTATTTTTATAAACTGAACCTTATTCGTATTTTAAATTTGAGCTAGTGAAACATTTTAATTTTAATGCTGAATATTTTATTTATTAATTATTAACTGAGCTAGAACCCATTTTTATTTTATATCATATAATATTCTGAAGTGAGGATGCACAAGTCCAGGTTAGAATATATATATATATATATATACCTGTTAGAACCTAGAAACTATAATATAGTGTGTGTAGAATACATACAAAAAAATTTTAGGGTCAGTTTTTACAATCATTTTGATATTTACATTTTTGATATGGAACATAAGAATTTAAACATCTACATTGACAGTTAATTTTTTTTTACACTAACGTTTTTTTTAATAGTGAAAATAAATTTTGCTTCAAGTATTGATAACTTTTGACTAAGATAATAAAAAATGGTCAGGTTAACTATTTTGGATATTTCTTGTGAAATATAGAAATTACACTGAGTATCACTTTTTTCACAACAAGAGACTTCTTTATTACAGAATTAGCCTTTCTATATCATTTGAAAATACATAATAAAACACTGAAGTGATTAATAATATCTATTATAGCAAATGAAAAAATATAATAATCATTTTTATCTGAAAATAATAGATTTATCATCAATTGCTTTTCTACTTTTATTGTGCTGTGGTATTACTATAAATATCTTGAGAATCCATGTACTTCTGTAACTATATAATAATTTTATTGATGGTAGAGATGCCACATCATGTGTAGTTAAATGTTTATACATGACTGGAATTAATTGTTCTTCAAACAACTTAAGGATCTTATTCAGAATATTTTAATAAACATATCTCAATTTTATACTCTATAAAATATATTTGTTTACTTATAAAAAAATTACAAATAATTATAATAATGTTTTATCTCTGTTTGAGAGTAACACTTGATAGTATACTTTATAATAATATGAAGTTGTGAAAAAATTTACAGACTCAGCATTCATAGATTTATAAACATCACCAATGAGGAATGAACCATGCATTATAAGATATCAAACATCATCTAACCAGCACTTATCTCATAACATTATCCAACTATTATTCAATTTTAAATATTTTTATAAGTTACCTGTCATTTAATCTTAGAAAATTTGAAAATATCTCGGTTACTGACAACTTCTCCTAACTTCATCAAATTTAAATCTTATGTCATGAATATGTCAGATGAATTCATAAACCACCACAAAAAGTATTTTGGATTCTCAAATTCTATCAAGGGAATTTTTTAATGCATGTAACTGACATATAATATATTTTGAATAATTTGGTGATATGTGTTCAAATTGTTATGATAATTAATGTGTTATATCTTTTGCTTAGATAGAATATGTATTAACTTCTGTATTTAAAATGAATATAGTCATAAAAAACTGTTTATATAACGTGTATAGTAATTTATTGTAATCTATTACCCTATCTTAAAATTAGACTATTTTAATAAAAATGACATTACAGTATAAGATTAGACTATAATATTAGTATATAATGCATTGTTTAATATGTACACATGCATAGACAAATAACAGTTAGGTGGGTACATAATATGATAAAAAGACAATTTACAAAGAGGCAGTTAATCAAATGAACAGATAGATAAAGATTGGTAAATATCATATATTTAAAAGAAATACATATACACATATTTTGATACATGTACATACATGTACATTCAATACTGCTTTTTTATTTTTTATTTTTAAATAAATATAAAAAGAAATTAATCTGAAAAGTAAATTTTAATATTTTGAAGAATAACTAGAGTGCATTAAACATCTAAAACTTGTTTGCAGAAGCTTAAAAAAATACATTTAAAGTGGTGGACACACACACTCAATTTCTTCAGAGCTTTTAAAAACCCTTCAACATGAACAACAATATAACAGTAGATTTTAAAGTTATCCAAACATATCTATTTCAGTGATATATTTATTATAAAAAATAAAGATACTTAAAACAAATATGTACTGTCAATCTCTTTTCTTTTTTTTTCGTTAAATATATAAGTAAATTATTATTTGAGTACATCTGTGTATAATTTATTGAAAATATTATATATATATATATATATATATATATATATATATATAAATCCTAAACAATCAAAATAAGAAACAAAAAGGAGAAACTACTATTAGAGTTTGTATTTCTTATATGAAAGGAACTGCAGACAATATTGGATGTATTCTAAAACATTATAATATAAAGACAGCATATGCCACTTATCAAAATATTAATAGCATTATAATCAAGCCTAAAGATTATTTCTCTTGAAGCCCATAGAGTTTATGAAATTCCGTGTAGCATTTGTAGAAGCTTCTTATATAAATATGAGCAATCATCACACCAATGCTAGAAGAGATGAACATATTAATGCAGTTAAAAACAATTACAAGCATCAGCACTATCTCTTCATGCTCATAGTAATGATTTTGCTAATATGAGAATGCACTCATTAATCTAAATAATTTCTTATAATTACTATTTGATCAGTGTGACCTGGTTAAAATGTTGGTTTATATATATTATTATGATCCGGAGAATAAACTTAACGTGATCTGCACTACAGGGCGCCATCTAGACATTTGAACCTAGAAAAATTTATAAAGTAGGCAGATACATAAGTAAAAAAAATTTTTTTTTTAATTTTATTTATTTATATATTTTGATATCCGGTCGTTAGCCCATTGTCACTAGCTCAATGGAACAGCAGAGATTTATATTTTACCATAAATTCTTATCTAAGAATATTTTAAAAAGGAATAAAATAAGCCACTGCCAGTAATTAACATACAAACATTTATTTACGCACACATATATAAAATTTAACATTATTATTTTAGTATGTTTATTTTAGATTTTAATTTGATTTTAGAATTTAAATTTACATTTTAATTTTTATAATATTATAAGTTTACATTTTAATTAAGTTCGCACAGATAGATTTATGAAAGTTTGTTTTATAATGTTGAGTATAGATCGGTTACATAGATTTCACGGTTAAAAACCATTTCAAAATAAACATAAATGATCAAAATACAAAGTCATTGATACCGTCAATTGCATAGGGAATACAAGAAACCCAATGGTGTTCATCATAAGACACCGCATTGACACCAATAACTTAAAAGACATCTGACATAAATACATCTTAGATACTCACCGTAAGATATCAGTATTTACCGAATGTCTATATATTTTGATCAAATATGAAAACCAAAAACATAATCAACTGGTAACGAACCCATGCAAGCATCTATACCCAATTTAAATTTAATGCATCTTTATTTAGAGTGTCAAGTATGAATAGACTACATAGATTTGCATTTGAAAAGAAAATATTCAATCCTTGTTTAACCTTAGGCCAAAGGTTCACAGTCAAACCAAACTTCAATCCATCTGATATATCGATGTGTTAAATGTAATACGAATACGGCAGCACAATTAGGTTAAGAGAAGAAACTGCTTCTTGTCAGATAGGAATATTACATCTATCTGATGATGATAGCAATAAAAAAAAACTCCATAGGAAGGAACTGTGGTCTCCATCTTATAATTCCTCCCATAGGCAAAACGAGTGTGTGCGGCATATAAAAGCGATTCTGTCCGTAGTGAATCTCATACTACATCTTCTAATTACACCAATATATCCAATCCATCGACCTAATTCAACTACAAAATGAATAACCTAAGATTACCCTCCCCTAATATAACTTTACAAATCTATATAGCCATTCACGCCCGACTTAAGTTTATTATTTATATAGTTTAATTTATCGAAAAACAGAAATCATAATAAAAACTTAAAAGAACAAAAAAAAAATGGAAATGATTTTACAAAAGAAATACATCAAATAAAATTATACCTAATTAATAAATAATTTAGTTTGGTCAGATAGGAATCTATTTCTATTTTTTTTTTTAAATACGGAACAAGTTTAGAAGTAAAGTTCTTATTGTTTAGAAATGTTCATTAATTATATATATTTAAAGCTGAAATTCAAAAAGTTCTTACGATTTCAAAACGTTCCTTTTATCCATTGCTTGCTGTTTGAATGTGAATTCCCATGCCATCCTAAAGAAATTGGTATTCTGTTGGCCGATTTATTTATTCATCTGGAGGTCTTTTGTTTTGGCTGGTCCTCAATGTAGAAAACGATGTCATTTCTTTTTTTTTTAACAAAACTGAAGGGATTGAAGAGTGCGTCTTTTCAATACCTTCTCCCACAACTCTGCACTAAAACATATCACCACTTTTAATAATAACTCCCAATAATTTTTAAACTTTTCCTTTTATATTAATTTTAAGGATTCAATTGACATTACGTCATCGATGATGATGATCCTTTCATTGAGGTCAGATTTCCCGATGGATTTCTCTCATTTGCTATTAGTTTCTATTGTTTTCCTATCTGACCATTGCTTATACATTTCAATGCCCAAGGCTAGTTTACATTGACTAATTAAAACAATCATTTCCATTTTCTGATTACTGAATGTGTTTTCCGAAATTAAAGATATATTTTTATCTCTAAATCTTTTTAAGTTTTTGCTTTTAAAATATTTTTTTTTATTTTTAATAAAGTTTTATTTTAATAATAATTTTTTTTTTATTATCTGTGCGATTTTATATATATACGAGTTTAAGATGATTTTTTAATTTTCAATTTTTAATTCTTAAAAAAGAAGTTTTTATTTGCAAACTTTTATTCTTTTCACGTTTACTAATAAAAAACAATGTAACGTACGTATGTGCCCGTTACAATATATATATATATATATATATATAATGTGTGTGTATAAATGGTAAGATATAAAAGCACTAAAATATAAACTGCTGCAACAAAAAAGATCTCTCCAATAACACTCCACAAACAAAAAATACAATAAAAGAGATAGCACTAATGATCAGGCTTAACAACTACTGAGTTGTTAATGTTTCTTTCTTATTGTTTTTTTTATTTTCTACTTAAAAAATTGTAATCAAACATTTATTAACTGACATTGGATATTCATTTGGATTAGCTAAAAACAAGAAACCTAAAAAAAAACCTAAGATTAATTAAAATCTGAAATGTTTTTTTTTTTTTCAAATTTAATCTAATCGGAATTCAAACTCAATTTGAGGTTAGATAAAAGATTCACTATATTATGAGATCATTCCACCAGACACATATATATTCTTATTCCATTATTTGATAATTATTAATTTCACATTTGAAGATTCTGTTGTCCTGAAAAGGTCAATATACTTTTTTTTTCATGTTCCTAATTATAAATAACATTTAAAATTATATGGCCAAATAAATATGCTTATCAAACAACTGGTATAATAATCAAAATTTTCATTGCTGGTAGTTCATAAAAAGGTTGAGCACTGAAAATGCTAGAGTTGGGAGAACACTGATTCCCAGAATCTATCTTTCTATCACTGCACCCCATATCATAGAACAAATTCTATTATTAACATTGTGTGATATTGCAATTTTTACTAATTTTAAAAGTCTTTAAAATTAATAGGCGGTCCTTAATACATAACATTTTTATTACGTTTACTAGAATTTTTTATTATTAAGAATATGTATAGAATATTTTTTCAATCGTGTCATTTTGATCTTTTAATACTACTAATATCAGTAAAAAAAACAATTGTCAATCCTTTTTTTTTCATTACCATCCACTGCAGAATGAAGGTATCTTCAAGTTTAATCCAATTTTTCTGTTCAATAACTTCTTTTATTTTCATCACAATAGGAAACTCTCTTATCTATCTTACCATCTCATTTATAGCCTATTTATACATCTTTGATAACATTTTTGATAATATTTGAAATTTAGTTCAAAACTTTATTACTTCTGTTCATACATATGGATGATAAAATCATTAATTTATTACATGAAGGGTATCACTGATATAATTGGTTTATATATATATATTGAAGCAGTCGGATCTGAGTTCGATCCTAGCTTCATGACCTCTAGCCATAAGCCCACTTCAAACCCTAGTACTAACCTTAAATTTCCGATGCAATGGGGCTTTATACGTTCAATCCACGCTAATTTCCATAGGGAATGATTTATTTCATGGATGTGTATTCAAATAATTAGTTTCAGATTTAAATTGATCAATTCTATTAATAAATTCATGATAGAATTATTCATGAATTTATATATTATAACTGTGTGGATTGTGCATATATATTTGTAAATATTTAATTATATATAATTGTTTAAAAGTTTCATTGTGTCGGGAATGTTTGATTTTATTTTTAAATAAGTTGTTAAAGTTTAACGATTAAAATCTACATTCTTTCAATAAGCTTTCAGATTTTCTCTTTTCAAAAACAACAGTCAAAGTTTTATTAATTAGAAAAAAGATAAGGATTTCCTAATAAAATCATTTTCTGATTTTAAGAATTCATTTTCTAATTAGAAAATGAATTCAAGTTAATGAGTTTGAAAGCCTTATCGAAGGAATGGATCTAAAAACAACCAATGTATCTAAAAACATTGATAATGAAAGAAGCACTAGCCTGAAGGCATCAGAGAGGACAGTATATATAGCTCTGAAAAGTTTGGAAAAAAGAAGCCATCTTTGTTGTAGGGAAGTGCAGTGAATTCTGTGCATTTCAAAATCATAAATTTAAATAGTGCTTCGATCATGGTGAAGGGCTAAAATGTCAGGAATCTGGCTGTGGTTCCTGAAGTCCCCTGAAATCATCAATGAAGCTGCTGAATCTTTTCCGGACCAATCATGCTGCTAAGATCGTGAAAATTATGAAAAGCCACTAAAATACTGTTCAAGTAATCGACCAAATGGTGCCTACATTTTCCTCACCCGGATGTGTAAAATAAGGGAACCAGCCCCGGAAGAAATGGGTAATATATTTCTGTAATGAACCTTAAGCTTTCTGGCCAGTTTTCGAACTTTACTTTACACTCCCTTTAAGAGCTCTTCTCATTTATAATGTAATAATCTTTACAAAGCCTTTTATTCATGCTACTGTAAACTTATATTGTAATTCTGTCAACCTCTAGTCTTTAAACATTCTCTTTTCTTACTTGGCAGTTCATTTATTATATTATATATATATATATTTGTGTGCTTTATTAATGTCGTTTATTTTTAATTATATGCCAATAATCTTTTGACTCGATGAGCTCCTTTGTTCTATTTGCCTCATGCAAATAATATAATATTAATTCTAATAGTAGTTCTCACCCATTGGAACTAAATTTATAAGTTCTATCAATCATCGAGTCGAAAGAAATTATTACATGTTTACTATTTTTGTAATTGGCTAATAATAAATTATTAGCTCCATTTCCAATCTATGCCCCAGCTATTTTCTCATGTTTACCAATATGTATTTATTCCTATATATAATCTTAAAATGTTTTCTGCAAAAGGGTCGATAAAGAAATCAACTAAATATACTCTAATTCAAATATACTCTAATTCAAATTTCAGTTAATTGCTATTTAGATTCAGGAAGGGCACGATGATTGGGGCAT
Organism: Epiperipatus broadwayi; assembly: GCA_028023455.1. Classification (NCBI taxonomy): domain Eukaryota; kingdom Metazoa; phylum Onychophora; class Udeonychophora; order Euonychophora; family Peripatidae; genus Epiperipatus; species Epiperipatus broadwayi. The sequence goes on along the minus strand of JAQFVV010012662.1, from coordinate 1,213,379 downwards.
AATTAATATGATTTACAAATACTTTAAAATAGTTTTACTTAAAAACTTGTTTGACTTTAATTCATTTGATCAAGTCATCACATTGAGCATTCTATAATTGGGTTTTAGTTCTCAAACAGTGACTAGTAAGTCATCATCTTCAACGTTGCTGATGTAGGGCAATCTTCCGCTCCGTTAGGCTGGTCGGTAATCATATTTCTGTTATTTTAAAGTATCGAGGAAGAAAGCACTTCATCTCCTGTTCATATTAGTCAAAGGGCATAAGACTTGTCAGATGCAAGCCGCCATAGGACTTCGATTATTGATTAGCTATCATCTTTCAATTTAATTTTATAGCTCATAATTCATCAGCACCATTACCTCTCTGTTCCAGTAAAGCCCACTCTGATGCTCGTAATTCATGATGAAGTGATTTCAATTAAAGTCAAACAAATTATCAGATATATTTAATTAAATAAGTTTTCCAATAAAGATTAAAGTTATGCCCTAAAATATGTATCTTGCTCTTCATGAATGGATTTGCGAATGTGAAAATAAATATCACATTCTTTTGTATGAAATTAGAGTAAAAATTTCCTTTACTAATGAATACCTTTATCTGCCTTTTATTTTCTTGTTGGGGGCATAGACATAGACTTTTAAATATTGTGTAATATTCATTGGCATATAATAAGGACTGCCACTCATATTATAATTATACACTTTGTTTAAGGACTAGAATTAATTAATATAATCATTATTTAAAACTCAAACAAAACAAACTATTATTATTAAATATTTCCTAAACACACTTGGTTTCTTAGTGCTTAATTCTTTTATAATTATTTTAATGTTAATACTCATTGTCTGTGTTGGCAACCCGAACATATACATATGATTCAATTTAAAATCATTTTAGTCAGTTTATTATCAGATATTAATGCCAGTTCAGGAGTCTCTGATTCACAGCAACCATTGAGCTAGTTTCTTGGTGCATAGCACTGTGCCGTCGATTTAGATTTCTACTAATCTGAGCTGTTGAGTTGGGTTTGAATTCAGTTTTGGTTCAGCTGAGTTTGAATCTGACTTGCAGTTTAGGTGCTGGGTTTTTCAACTGGTACAATATATATATATTGTGCCCTTTTCTATAGGTCAGAAATTGGCACACCACAGTAAATTATTAAAAATTTTAAATTTTAGAATATGTTCTCTTGATGTGTTGATTATATTGTATTAATATTATCTTAAAAGGATGATTTGAAGCTAAATAAAATACATAATGCTTAATATTATAATGAATAACCTTAAAATAGTTAAATAAAGCTAAAATATTATTACATATGGTTGCAAAAGCCTGCCATAATAAATAACACAGCTATAAATATTTAAAAGTATGTTTAAAAGTTCGATTTTAATAGTTTTAAAACCTATAGTTAAATAAATGTTGTATTTATTTTTATAAATTATATTTAATAATTATAATTCATGTCATATATTTTAAAAGTAATTTTTATGATAGCGAAAGTTGTATTTAATTCTATATTTTCTAAATTATTTTTCATAATTTTATATAATTGTATTATTTTATTTAATACAATAAGTGTAATACATTAAAGATTAGCCTGTCAAGCTATTGTGCATACGCTTTTTACGAGTGTTAATAATAAATGAATACTTTGACTCCCAACACAGGATATAGTATTTAGAAAAGAATAAAATGAATCCACTTATTCTATCCAACCCAAATGCTTATATATGGGTAAATCTTAAGTACTGGAAGTAAAAACATGAGGATAGACCACTCACTTTAAATTACTGTTGGGAGTCAAAGTATTCATTTATTATTAACACTCATAAAAAGCACATGCACAATAGCTTGACAGGCTGATCTTTAATGTATTACAATTTATAAACATGCGCTATATAAAATAAATTCTTATTTACAATAAGTGTAGCAATTTATTATTTATTCCCAGGCAGTAAATCGGATAACATCTGTATTGGTTATATTAGTCATGTGATTTGTATAATATAGAGTTGTACACACTTACTTGCTAGTATTTATTAGTAAAGTTAAAATAAAATTGCATTATAGAATTGGATAGAATTATTACCTATCATAAAAGCCAATATTAAATATTAAGTTAACTAACATTATAAATGTTTAAATAATGTAATAAAGACGAATACAGTTAATAAAAGTTACATATTTTGTTTTAAAATAAAATAGATAAATTAAATATTAAAGGTGGGATAATCATTAAATATTGTTTTTAAAAAAGGTCATTTTAAATGTTTAATCAATTTAGTAAAGTAATAATTGATTTAAGATTATTATTTTTAAATAATATTTAAGGTTTTAATATGTCACATTTTTTATTTTGAAATTTAATTGTGTAAGTTTCTAACATTATGCAAATTTGGTAACAATCCAAAAGTAAGAATCAACCAATAGAATGACATATTTTCTAGGATATAAATACTGATTGCATGGGGGGTAAGAGTGGTGATTAAAAATGTATTGAAGGTAGCAGAGATCATCTCAAAGGTGATAGTAATTTTAATTTTATTATTTAGTCAATTTTTTAGTGCTCTTGTACAATTTTATTTGCAAAGTTAATAGGTTATTATTATTTTAAAAGTATTTGCAACAGAGAATGTAAAATAAAAATATTAATAATAACTTCATTTCATATATGCCTTGTTAATTTTTAAAGTCCCATTATCAGTAGTATTCATCAACATCTAATATAAAACTTTGCAATGATAAAATGGATATACCAATAAGGAAAACATATTCAACTTATAACATTTTAAAAATGAGTATAATATTTATTAATGCAGTTTTAATAATATTGAACAAGAGGATTATTCAAACGAATAAATTAATTTTATGGACATTATATGAGAAGCTCATTAGAAAAATTGTTTGCCAATTAAAAGTAAAGATGCATTATTTTATATAGTAAAATAGTCTTGTCCGATATTAATAAATGATAGGACAAGTATACTTTATAATAAATTTATGGAAAAATCATATTATAAGAGTAAATGTTATATCCTTTTTGAAGGAAGCATTTTAAAATATTTTTCAAGAAATTATTTTAAGACAAGACTCATGGAAAAAATATTTAGAAAAGCGTATGTCATTAAAAAACTTGAACAATATATAGGTTATATGCATACGTATATAAAATTGTTTTAAAAGCTGATAATTAAGACAAGAAAACCCTATGAATATGTAATAAATAACAATAGATTTCCTTGAAGAAGAAACCAATAAAGAAAATGAACATGTTAATAAATTGAGATATGGAATTATGGAAATATTCAATATTGCGCAAATAATTTATCTGGATAATTTGAGCTAATCAAACGGAATATGATAAATCACTACGCCGATATGGAATATTCTAGGAAGCTTACCAAGATTATTTTTAATATTATAATTTTAATAATTATTGCTCTGGACAATAGGAACATAAACTGTTGTTCTATAAACTCTTCCAGGATGGATTGATTATTATTTTATTTAATTTTTCAACATTTTAAAAGATGTCATAATTTTTATTATTATTCATTTTTTAAATCTGAGATTTTTGTGCCAGAAGTTTGGATGACACTACTGCAGGAAACATATTGTCTTGTTCATCATCATAGCAATGGGGGAAGGTTGTAGAACACTCCTGAAGAGAACATTTAAAAAAAAACTTTTGAGAAAGAAATGGAAATATTTGGACTTATAAAAAAACATTTGTTGCAGCTGAAGTTATGTAAATATAATTTTTATTTATTATTACTTATTTTAAAAGTAAATTTTCTATTTTATAAAAGTAGGAACATGAATATTAATCTATTGATAATATCAAAAATCCTATAATATAATAATTTAATAGTTTAAATAAGAACATTTAAGTAGAGTATAAATGTATTTTCATGTGTGCAATGCTATATCTAGTGGATGGAAAAGAAGACTGCAAAAAGTGATGACCAGATAATATCACTTGGTAATAGTTAATGAATATTGATATTTTATGATGTATATTTTGTTTTCTTTTTAGATTGCCTATGAATTATAATGAATGAAAGTTTAAATGTTTAATTATATGTAAACACATTTTATAAAACCCTTTTAAAAATCATAAGATTAAGATTTATTTTGAGAATATGCATACTATAATTTATATTAGTAATATAACCCAACATGATGATAAATATTTATGTGATTCTTTTTAAAACTTTCATATTATTGGATGTTCCAAGGATTCATATTACAAGTCTGTATATGTTTTTAGAATATAGAATAAGAAATTAAGCAAACTTTTCTTGTGGATCAGTGAGATCACTCTAATTATAAATGAATTTTATTTATTGTTTTTGAATATGCAAGATAGTTATTTTGTCGATGTAAGATGAGATAAATCTTTAGGATATAATGATAAGATAGTGACTTGGTAGTACTATGGTAAACAGGAATCCAAGATGATGTTATAATAGGATGTGATGAGTGAATATGAATAATATTTTATAATCTTAGTGGATGTTCAATGCAGTTAACAAAGCCCTGTAATTGTATGTTTATTTTGGACAGTGTCTATTTTCTTTAAGTATTGATGTTCTAATAAAGCTGAAGGAATAGCTTGACATCATTAATATTATTGGAGGACATTAGACTAGGTCATGCCTCTATTTCTATAGATACACTGTGCCATGATATTTTTGATATATGCTATGAGTTATACTCTAGTTTTGCTTCCCTTTCTCCTCATCTATTCGCTATCTAGATTTCCAATGTATCTACATCGTTCAGTATGATATATTTGAAAAAAAATAATAGATAATTTAGAGTTTAAGATATGTTATAGTTTGAATGAGATAAGTTCATTTACTTAGAAGAAATAGAATTTGTATAAATTGTAATTGAAAATCCAATGGATCCTAAAGAGGAAAAGAATCATAAAATATGTTTTTTGGATTTATTTTGGAAATAAAATAAAATTTCAAGAATAAAGTATATAAAACAAAGTTGATTTTTAAAATGTTAAATAACCTTTAAATGCTTTATTTTGTCTTAAATAAGTATTGCATATTTTTAAAAATATAATGATATAAAGTAAAACAATATAAATAATAAACATAGGTATAATTTTGTATTTATTAAATAATAGGGATTATATCAGTAATTACAACCATATAGTATTAAAGTAATAGTAAATGGGGATACGTTATATTTAATAAACATAATGTAGTTAATAATGATATCCACAAAATCTGGTAATAAATTATTAGATAGATATTTTTATATGACATCTTTTAACATTGCAATGAAAATTGTTTATTTTTTAAAAGATCCATACTCACGATAATGTTATTTTTTATGTTTTCCATAGTATGTTTCTATGGATGTTTTTTAAGAAAGAAAGAAATAATTAAATAATATTTAAGGATAGGATATATTTTTAAATAAAAATAAGTAAATGTAATTTATCATAAGTTTAATTAGAAAGAGATAAATAAAATGGTATTATTTTTATTTTATTATTTTAAGTCAGAAATGAAGACTTAAATAAATTCTAGATTGTTTAATAACTAAGTAATAAAAAAATGTTGAACGGTGTACATTGAGGATATCCAATGTAAATACTGTAAATAAATTGTGTTATTTTATTTTATTGTTAATAATAAACTTTGTTAAATTTGTTTTCAAAATTTATGTGTCCTGTTTCATTTTCCCAGCACACTGCATGATATACACAGAGTCACTGAATCAAACATATAATTTTGCACAAAGACAAATAAATAATTATTTTAAGAATTCGAATATTTTCTTGGTTTCATTTAATTAAGAAATCATGTTTACATTATCCTGTGGTCATAAATTGATTATTAAAGAGTACATTGAATTATATTCTATCCGTTGCCACATACCTTTATTTGTCGGATTATAAATGCTACCACATTCTCTTACATTATTATATGCAGATAAAAAATTATGTCATAGTATTTTATTATTTTATTATAGTAAATAAAATTATAATGAAGAAAGAGATATACAGAATTAGTTCATACAATGAAGAATATTATTATTATTTGTTATCATTAGTTTAAGTGTAGTAGAGTATGACATAAAAATCCCTTCTCATGTTTTATGACAGTGATTTTTAAAATTAACTTAGAATAATTTTACGAACCTGAGATTTTATTGAGCTAAATTATGATGAATAAGAGATTAAGATTTAATTATTAGTTTAATCTTAATGAATAGGATTTATTAGAGTCATAAGAATACTACAAGTTTGTTATTTGAAATAGTAATAGGGGGGATAGTCTTCTTATGCCAATGAGGTAGTATCCTGTGGGATATGGGCTCAATGCAATATTTTTTGTCACCTGTATTTCACTTCCAAGTCTCATGAACTAATAAATACTTATTTAATTTATTTTATAAACTGAACCTTATTCTTATTTTTGAATTTGAGCTAGTGGAACATTTAATTTTAATGCAAGATATTTTATTTATTAATTATTTGCATTTAACAAAACGTAAGCATTAACTAAGCTAAAACATTTTTATTTTATATTTTATTGCCTGGAAGTGAGATGCACAAATGATAGATTAGAATATATATATATATGTGTGTGTGTGTGTCAAAGCATTGACTGGGAAGCGAACCAGGGCTCACTGCTTGAAAGGCAGGTATGCTAGCTGCTAGGCCACCAACGTTTAACAAAAATAATATTGTTTTTCATACTGTTTTTTTAAAAAATAGTGAAATATTTTATATTTTGAAAACCCACATTTTAACTATCTCCTTATACATTAATTTACAAAACATTATATTAATAATCCTGGCAAAAATTAATTAACATAAAAACAAGATTATTAATAGAAGCAATAATTTTTTTTTTAGATGCCTGATAATATGAATAAAAATTATGAGTTGAATAAAACAGTGCCATTTGAAAAAAAGTTGTTGGAAAAAATAATTGCTATTTATACTACTTAATCAAGGACTTTTGAGAATGAAAAGTCAAAAATAAAAAAATTAAACTCAGACTATTTTCTTATACTTTAGGAAAAAGAAATATCTGAAGAAAGTGTGTTGCGATTGCATGATAACGATTAGCTGCATTTTATTTTTTTAATTTGATTTCCATCATGTCCATTGATTAATAAACTTAGAAAGACTGCTATAGTGCAGCAGAAAAATGAAAAATTTAAACAAAAGTTTTAAAACATATACATAAAATTTCCCTTCAATCATTTTTATTCATGAAAATATTCAAAATAATATATATATATATCTTGGGGTATGTGAATCTTTGTTTATGTGTTAGAATCTGAACTTAAGCTATACAATGGTTTACAGTTAGTTGTTTGTAAAATGTCAGAGTTAATTGAGAGTGATTAATGAGCAATGGATGACTACAGATTGCTGTATTTGTAGATTATTATGTTATCATAACAAAGACAATGTATTATTTCTCGTATAAATAATCTATTATTTTTCTTTGTATATTACTGTCGTTTTTCACTTAGGTTGATGAAGGTCTGAAGATTAGTGGTTTTCATGCTGTTGGCCCTCTCTGTATTAACTTTGATAATGTGGTGTGTGATTATGTGATTTTTATTTGTTAATTACTAGCTCAATAATGTAATGTCATTATTATATTTTGTATGCATGTATGTAATGCAAAAATATGAAAAATTTTTGCTATTAAAGATTACTAAGCAGGGTTAGTTCATGAGTGTCCATAGTTGTAATCTTGAATAATGCAAACAAATCATTAATAAATTATTTAAAATCATATTTGGAAAAAAAACTGCTCCTTAAATGGCTATATGATTAAGTAACACTATTCAACGCTCCCTCTATTTATAAATATGGAAGAATTTAGAAAATATTATTTAAAAATAATCTATATAGGTGGGCTTGCAAAGTTCCTATTGATGAAAAATGGAAAGTTAAATAGCAATAAAGTAATATTTTTCTTAATATAAGAATATATAATAGAAATACTTAACTGATAATAAACTCTTCATAACTTAAACATGTCACACTACTTATAGCTTATGTAATATCCACATTTAATATTGATATATCTAACCTTACTAAAGTTTGTTTACCTGAAAATCTAAAAAGCCACATATTTATTATAAGAAAAAAATTTGAGTAAAAACATATCGAAAAAAGCTAATTATGCTAAAAATTGTTTTGTATATTTTTATAATTTGTTGGATTGTATTAGTGCATTAAGATCAATAAAATATTTTTTTCTTTGAAATTTTACCGGGTAGAAAAATTAATAAACTATAAGTCGAAATTATTGAAAATAATAGTATTGGCTTTCTGAAAATAAATAAATAAAATAATTGAATTATTTATTGTTTTGTTAATTAAAAGTTTACATAAAGTATGAATATCGGAAATGACACAGCTTGACGATAAATCATGGGATTTTAAGCTTCTTAAACTATCACTTTATAATTGTGTCAAAACATGCAGAGCTCTGAAAGTGAATGGTTTGTTTTTTTATTAAATACTTACACAGTTAGTAGATTGGCTTTAAAGAATCTTGTTAAAGTATTTTTTTTTTTCATATGTCATAGCATCGACCGGGAGGCGAACCCACAACCGTCTGCAACCAACTACTTGCTTGCAAGGCGACTGCGATGACCTCTCGGCTAACAACGACTTGACAAGAATCTTTTTAAAGTAATTTGAATGCATTTACTCTTATAATAGTAGAATCTTGTTGCTTATATATATATATATAGTTATGAATCAGAATTTAAATAAAGTCTTTTCACAAATTATTGAGAAATTATACTCCAACGCTAAAATAATAATGGCGTTTAACAAAGGTTCTATTTAAAATATGTTACTAAAAGCCTTAATGTTAAATAATGGAAAGTAATGCTATAATGCGAAGTTTCAATGCATATTAAACATTAAAGCTTTCTATTTGAATATTAAGGCTACTAATGTTATTCGTGGAGCATGGAATTGTTAAAGATGTGAAGATGAGATTAATTCTAATTTAGGGTTTACTAAAGACATACATTTTGTCTAGATTAAAAGAGAATGAGTCATTATCTACACGTTATAAAAATTAGAATAAATGTGAAACCATAGAAGCATTATAAAGGTTTTAATGAGACTAAGGAAATAATGAATTTCACACCTATATGTATTACCATAATCTTGAGTTTTAGTTTACACTGCCTAAACACTATATGTTTTAGACCATAAACCTAGATATTTGTTCACATTGTTTAATAAATATGTTTTGGTAAGATGAATGTCAGCATTCTACTCTCAAAACAAATATCACTATTATGAATAAGGTGGACTTTAGCATTTGTAAAAAGGTATAATACTTCTGAATGTACTATTGTAATAATTTAACTTTAATTATATAAGAAGTTTAATTACTGATAACAGATTTAAGAATGATTAGAAGAAAGAGATACAAGGAAGTACTGATTGCAATCATGTTTAAATTTTGTGATGCAATGAAAAAAATATTGTCCTGAAAAGCAAATCAGAATTATACATTTTTATCATATAAAACATAAGACTTTTTATATAATAATGACAATATTTTGAATAGATGAAGAAAGTATTTTATTATCTTTTGAAAAATGATAAAAGAAATCAGATTACTGCATTTAAGTAGATGTCCATTTACCAATTCATATACATTTGAATATCAATATTTATCTTGATAAATTTAAAATTTATCTTTAATTGATCTTAAAAATGAAAAAGTATAATTAGAAAAACTTTAAAATATGTTTGAAGTATCTTTTAAATTCTCTTATTTCAATGTTTATATATATATATATATAATAAAAGACAAATAATTACTATTAATATTCATTGTTTACCTACCAAGAAAAAAAAATGATATTTTGTAATTTATATAAATCAAAAAAATACTCTAATATTTATAAATAAAGTAAAAATCATATAACATTAAAATACTAGCTAAAAAACTAATTTATAGTAAAAATTCTCTCACAAAATATAAAATTTAACTATATACAGACAACATATATGTACAAAATAGAAATAGTCTTCCCATAATTTTGGTGTCCTGAGATTCAAGATTCAATTATCATCAGAATTTGTTGACTTTTTTTTATTTGTTTTTTTTTTTCATAGAAAATAATATCTGCCTTGTCAAATAATGTTTTACAACTTATATTTAATTAATAAATATATAAAACTAATTATGATACTATTTTTAACTCTACTCTTATAAAAATAAACTCTTTCATTAAGACTTAATTTACTTTAATCTATATAAATTTTATGACAATGGCAAGCAATTTTATAAACTATACCAGGAATAGATATACTATCATTTTCCAAGCAATTTTCATTCCATCAATAAATGATTACTCTCATAAATCAATCTATTAATTGATAACTTAAATGGTAAAAAATACACTATATCAGGCTTATAAATATTTTTACTAAATATAATATTTGTAATAAATTTATGATTATATCCCAAATCAATATAATCAGAAGCAAATTTATTTCTTTGAATGTACACATTATTTTCAAAATTATTAAGTCTTCTATTTATAATACTATTGCCAAAAATCAATAAGATAAAAATAGAAGGCTTAATAATTTTAAAAATAATGTTTATATTCAAAAGGTGCAATTTGCTTCTGATTATATTGCTTTTGATTATAATCAAGAATTTATTACAAATATTATATGTAATAAAAATGTCTGTAGGAATTTATTAAAAATATTATATTTAATAAAAATATATATATAGGCCTAATATTAATAAAAATGTAAATTTTTAGAAAGAATACAGAGTTTATTTATTTACTATTTAAGTCATCAATTAATAAATTGGTTTATAAAAATAGTCATTTATTGGATGATATGAAAGTTGGCTTAGAAGAAAGGCCTTGATTTTATTAAATTTTTTATTAAGTACTTCAAATGAATTGATTGACAATAAATCTATCCCTAGTATAGTTTATGACATTTCTTGCCATTTTCATATCATTTATATAAGTAAAAGAAAATTGTGTCTTAATGAAAAAATTCAAGTTCATAAGAGTAGAGTTAAAAATAAGTATCATAACTCTGCTTTGTATATTCATGAACTAAATATCAGTCATAAAATATTATTTTACAATGAAGAGGTTATCTTTTATGAATAAAATGAATTAAAAACATGAGTAAAAAAACTCTGATGATAAATCTTTTTGAATCTGAGACCATCAATCTGATGATAAATATATAACATTATTATTATAGAAGTTTTACTTAAACCCAAATTAAAAATTTTTTTTGGGAGAATCCAAACCTAAACAATACCAAATAATATCAAAAATTTCAATCTGTTTGTTGTCAAGGCAATCTCTTTTACTGTGATAAAAGTGGTTATCCATCTCTATCTATAGTCTAATATGTTTATACAGGCACTAGATATTGACACTTGACTGAAAAAATTGAAATTTGTAATTCAAAAAAGTGTAAACAAACCTCAATCAGGTATATATTTCTATAAATTTTGCTTAAATGTGTCTATTTAAAGGATACTATTTAACAATATGTGTAAAGTTATAGAAATATCAAATTAAATGATGTAACAGTCAACTTTTTTTATCAATGCAATTATCTGTAATCAATGATCTTACTAACCTTATATATAAAAATATATTAAAATAACCTGATAAAAAAATAAAAAAAAACAAGATTTAATACTAGAATAGAGAGAATAATATTTAAAAACAATATAGATAGATTTAAAAATGCAATAAAATAAAAATTATAAAAAACAGGAAGAAAATATTACAGAAAAAAAGATAAGATTAGAAAGATAAAAAAAATATTATTTTGAGGGAGTGATAAAAGATATATATATATATAAAACTTAAAACATAGAAAAAACAAATTGAAATAGAACATTTACAAAAAATTAATACTGAAACAAAAAAAGACATTAAACTAGGCCAAAAGTAAGAAAAAGAACATGAAAGAAAAAATATTAAAAATTGTAAAAACGATAAATTTAAAAAATAGAATTAGAAGATCTTTGATTGATGGAGACAAAAAAAAAAAAAATAAAACAAACAGAGAGACCATATTGAAATTATTGTTCCAGAAAAAATTGATAAAAATAATAATTTAGAGATTGAGCACTTTAAATTCTTAAATTTAAAACCCTAACCAGCAATCTATTTTTTATTTAGATCGTTAAATATAATAAATTTTGATAATTTTAAAAGAAATTAAAGATATGATGTATGTGATGAAAATGAAGCAAAATTTCAAATTATTATTTTTATTTTCTAGCTACTCCTTTAAAATATCTTGCTGTGATAGATATTCTGATTTTAATATCAGGAAAGGATTGTAAGTGGCAAAAATTATATAAAGAGAAACCAAATGACCTAAAATAGGGATCTAATCAAACTGATTAGACCAATCAAAATAAGCAATCATAATCAATTTACATAAGATGTTTGTTTAGCCAATATTTAAAGTTAATGACTTACTACCCTTTTGTTCCAGCAGAAGTGATTATTTTGCAATGTATCATCTAGTGATTATGCTTTTAATCAAATTATGCTGATTAAGTTGGATTTTTAAATATGTTAAGATATTAAATTCAAGTCAACTTGCTATATAATTATATAAATTTGAAATTAGGTTAGGAACTTTAGATTCCAGTCTCGCAGCTCTTTTTATCGCGATAAACATAAACACATTTTAAATTTCTTCTTATAATTTGTAAATAAATATTGTGATGACTCTAGAAGTGAAAAAATGCACTTTACAACATTTTTTCTTGAATTCAATCTTATTAAACAATAGTAATTATTGTATATAATGTATGTTTAAATATTAGAAATTTGTGAATAAATCAAATTAATATAATTTTTTATTTGTATTATTATTATTATTATTTTTTTCATGTGTCAAAGCATCGGCCGGGAAGCGAACCCGAGACAACTTATTGTAAGGCTGCTGTGATGACTACTCGGCCACCAATGCTTATTTGTTTATTTTTAAGAGAATTTTTATTATCGTTAGGATGTATGCAGATTCTGTTATGTTTTATTACTAAAATAAATGTTCTATTCTATTCACAACCATTCAGAAATTCATATTTTTTAAGAACCCATTTTTTTCTTTTTCCTTGCGACTTTTCATGGGGGGAGGGGTAGTTATTTAAACAAAATGCCTCTTCATATTAAAAAGTTTGCTGATCCCTTTACTAAAAGTATGTATCATTTGACAGCTCTAACACATACTCCATTATCATTTAATAATGATGGCTGATACTATTGTATATTCCACGAATTACTCATGAATTATCTATAATAGTGGTATTCTTCTTTAATTCAATATACCAAAAACACCTATCATATTGTAGAAACGTTAATTATATTATTACTTCTTGATCGTTTCTTCCGGCCAATCAGTATATTTCTGTATATAAATAATAATTTCATTCTATGATTGCTTTTAGTTATTTTTGATGTGTTCCCTAACGTTAATTGATTCACCAACTCAATCATATTGAAAGCTTTAACTCAATTACAGTGAAAAATATTTTAAAACATTCAATTATTTCTTTATATCGTAAAGTATATTGACAAAAAAGAAAGATAATTATCTTCATATTCATTTTTATCTGCTTCGTATTTTTTCTCTTATCTTTATTTGCATATTTTAAAAGTAATGAAGGTATTAGCATACAATTTTATTCATTACATTTAATGATAAATAATTTGCATTATGCATTATTTAATTAACGAATTGAAATTTTATTTGATATTAAACAAAACGTTAATCATAAACAAAACATATACGTTTCATATTATTCATTAATATATGGAAATGTATTTTTAAACAACGAACAATATATGTTTTATAACGAAACACAATGAATAGGTAATGACTCTAACTCAATTATACATGATTATGCTGAGATGCAATTATACCAGGAAATATTTCAATCTCGTTCATTTACTATGCATAACGTTAATAAAACAGAACATTTATTACATGTAGACATTCGAAATAGATGTATCAGTTTACTCATCACGATAATCAGCTCAAAGAATTGATAGATTTGATAAAACATTAAACTTTTTTTTTATCAAGGTATCAAATGGAAGATCAGCCATGTATTTGAATTATCTTGTTCACTTAGCACTCACAGCTATTACTACACTTTTTAGAAAAAGCTTGATGCTATTGAATGTCTGAGAAACCAATTACTCTTAAAACGCACATGTTTGAGTTGATAGTATTGACTACTGATCTTTTATTTTCTCAAGATATAATCAATGTATGTAATTGTTAACATAGCCATAGGTAAAAATGTAATGTTTGATGGTCCACCTATTCCCTTAAACATTTATTAACATTGAGTCCTATCTATTTATAGTGGATGGGTGGAATAATAGTTTCTTTCTATTAAAAATCCATGTATATATAGATATGTGTGTGTATTTTTATGTATATCAGAATACAATAATGTCATTCATAATAATATTAAATAGTGCTATCACACTTATAACGTAAAACTATATAAATTAATAGCTATTAATTAATTAAAATGGCTTAGCGCTTTGGAGAAAATGTATTTCTCATTGCTATTAATTTATACAGCTTTGCGTAAGTGTGATAGTACTATTTAATATTATTATAATTTGGACAAGCGTAAAGCATAAATCTATAATTTATTACTTAATGTCATTTACGTAATTATTTGTAAAATATTTGAGGAGAGACTTAAATCAGATGTTCCATGTATTCCAGTTATTTGTCTTTGCTATTGTAATTTTATTACCTCAATATATATATATATATATCCCCAAATCCAAAACTCAACCAGACTAGTCAAGAAAATAAAATCAAAAACACAACCAATGGTTTCACTGCTACAAGCATACTTCTCAAGTGTAAAGAACTACAAAAAGACTCTAACATGGCTGCCTGTTCAAAAGTTTAAACTGGTAGCTGCCTAAACTTGAAGGTAAGTTTATATAGAAATAATTCTTTTGATAAAATATAATATCATTATAATTTGCCGATAATGGCTTCAAACACTAGTAAGTCCAAAATGATAAGAAAAACACCGTATAAAAGTCTACCAGATATTGGCAAGTTTTACTGGAATTCCTGCTAAAACAACCGCCCAACAAAAACAGTTAAAACTGAAACATCAAAAAAAAAAAAAAAAAAGGGTAAAATTGTGAAAACTAATGTTAATATCAGAAAAACAGCTAGTAATCCTGCTGTTTTCAACGACATTGATACAAATAGTCAAACAAATAACCTGACAAAAAAAAATCCAAAAAAAAAAAATAACGTAAAAGCTACTAACAAGAAAAAAATTAAACAAACACACAGATAGCTTTCAATCCTCAAATAAAACTAACACATGGGGTGAACAAATGGAACTCATTAAAAACAATAATAATGTCTAATAGTATATGTCTTAGATCTCCCAGCAAACTTACCCCTTTCTAAAGACATCTCCACCTCTACTACTGCTTGCCATTACACCATACACGAATCACCACTTTATCACTGATCATGCCATTGACCATGCTGATTTACTGAACAATTATAACATTAATACTTCAATTGGTTTATCATACAAAGATCTAAAAATATCATTTATCTTTGATCAGCACTATCTACTCCAAGAACACTGACTAAACTTCAAAATTTATGCATGCCTCACTCATGGTTAAAATTCCTGCATAATCTGCTACTTGATATAATACCAACAAAGTTATTTCTCATAAAACACTTTAAATTAAACATAGATCCTACTTGCATACCATGCAATGCATTCCTGGAAAATACATCCCATATCTTTAAGACATGTCCATACTTTTCACCCTTACATCACTTTGTATTCCACAAAGACACAATTAATTTTAAAAATATGCTCATAAACAATATAAAGAAATTAAAAACATTCAATGCTTTGTAACCATTCACACTCTCAGAATAATATGGCTTGCCCGTTGTGCTGTAATCTTTGACAACAAAAAATACAATGTACTAAAAAAAATAAAGAATGGTATAACATATATCTATATGCTCAAAAATACATATCCAGTAATGTCACCAAAAATATAGCAAAGCAATATATTCCTTAGCTGCTCATATAGACTTTTTCGGCCCCCTTACCCCCTACTCCCCTTTTTTTAAAATTTTAACCTTTGAATTTTTTTTAATTTTTGTGGGTTTCTTTTTTTTAAAAAAAAAAAATTAACAAAAAAAAATTAATGCAATAACAGAAATCATCTCGTTCCAATTCACTGTATTCTAAAAATCTCCTAAGCAATGTAAAAAAAAAAATTTTACATAAAAAAAAATGTGAAAAGCTCTTAATGTAAATATACTAATTCTTGTAAATATTTTGTTACTAATAAAGTATACTTATATTAAAAAAAAGTATAAAGAACTACAAAACAACACCATACTTATATTAAACATTACCCACAAATCCATTTACTTCCCATCTACTCTTAATATTAAAAGAACTTTTAAATAAGTTAATTGCTTCAGAATAATAAATTTTCAATAATAAAGATTCTTTAATTCTTTTTATTTTATTTCTCTCAAAGAAGACACCCTTAGCTTCATCAAAATTAATAGTGTGGTCTGTATCTTTTATCATGGACATGCAAAGCAGAACTAAGATATTTATTTCTAACCCTACTTTTATGTATCTTTATCTTTCATTTAAGCTCAAACTACTCTGACCTATATAAACCATCTTACAAAAACATGGGATAATATACACTGCACCAGAAATAGTTTTCCTATCAAAAATATGTTAATGGAATCATTAATAGGTTAACATCAGACACATGGGATTGTTTGTAAAGGTATCCAAGCTTTTGAAGTGAAGAAGTGGTGATGTGCAAATATAAAGTTTAACGCTCTTTCAGTTGTGAAATACATGTGTTGCATTTTTAAACTCAAGTGAAAAAAGTATTCCATATCTAAAATCCACCTATAAGGAAAGAAGATAGACTACAATTTTTACACTGGTTAATCGGTTTATGGTATAATATTTTAGTTAATGAGTTACTCTGTAAAATGAAAAATTGGTTTTGTTACATACATATTGAAACAGTAAGATTCGTATTCGAATCTTAAGTTTCACCTTTTTCTGTCGTCTCTCACTGACCGGTCTATCCCGCCCAAATTTAAACTTTTTGATATCGAATTGTGTGTGTAACAATATTAAAAATGTATAAATATATGTAGAATTCAGCATAAACACACACACATTTCGATCTCAAATTAAAGGCAATAAATGGGGATAAAATAATATCATTTAGATTTCTTTTAGTGATATAATTTTGTATAATTTTAATCATTTATTTTGGATTATAAAGTTCGTATTTATTGCTTTAAATTTCGTTTAATAATAATTCTAAAAAAATCTGATGTAATATTTAATTAAAAGTTAAAATAATCTTATGTTCCCTTTTTGTCTTTGAAATTTAAAAGCATCAGTCAGTGATAGATAATAGATTAATTAAAGAAAAATTCCCCAAAGTATAATTAGTAAATGTAAAATGTAAACAATAGAACGGCAGCTTTCTTTAATTAAAAACCAACAAAATGCATTGATTATCCTCAGGGCAGATTAAGTAGAACCTAAAAATATCTTAACAAAAATGTGAGAGACCAAGATAAGAAAAGAGGCCATCTTAGACTTGCTGGAGACATTCACTTAAACTTTAGCTTTGCTCTCGATCACTGAGAGTCTCCAAAATATAAAATAATTGGGTCCTGCCAAGGTATGACCGAGTAAAGCACCTAGATTATTCTCCATTGGGAGATGGCCTATTGGATGTCGAACTTTCCATTGCCCATCATAAATTCACCATGAAGATCTGCTGCCTGAAATAAATGAAAAAGCCGCTGCTGCTGTGAAATTAAATGAAATATCTAAATACAAGAAAAACTTGCCACTCATGAACTTTTGCTGCTAAACTAATGGAATCAGAAAACTTCTTATAAAACAGGTACCTGTCTGTGTTCAAACTCTAGAGTACTCTAATAATATGCTATAGCTCTTCTTCATACTACTTATCTAAATTATAAAATGTAAAAACTACCATATGTATAACTAAAACTGAATAATTAACTTAATGTGTAAATTTCTCTAATAATCTAGCTTACCTCATTCTATCTTGGGTGCGTATTTCTAAAATCCACATTTTATCTATATTTATTATTTAATTATTGCATGCTCATAATTGTCTATATTTTCAAAGTTTAAATCTATGATCGTTTGAAACAGTGAATGCGTGTCACATTTTCATTAATATGTACTTCGTCGGGCCGAGGCAGAGACCAGCCCGCCATTCTTATAAACCATAACTAACTTAACTTTCATCTACATTGACACGCATTCAGTGCATCACTTATTGTAAAGCAGGGTCTACTACTTCGCAAATGGCTGACGTATTTGTTATAATAATTCTCAATTTATATAGGTTTTGTATTTATTAAATCATCATGAATAATTCCAGAAAATTACATTTCTTTGAGAGTCGCCAACATTCTTTAGTAAATGTTGATAATATAGGGCCGAGTTAGAAATCTATTTAAATCTCATCATAATCGTTTATACATTATACATGTGTTATGTTTTAGAGATGCGATGACCCATTCCGCCGTGAAATTTCCGGATTCTTCAGGTTTGAAATTAACCCCAGTCATCCTACACAAGCGGGAATAATGGGTGCTCCCGTAGGACTTGACAACGTCATGCAGCCAGCCGGAAAAACTGCGACATGGACTGCTTGTCCCTGGTTATGCTTATGTGACACCTTACTTCATCAGGCCAAGGCAGAGACCAGGCCAACATTCTTATAAACCCATTCATGGCATTGCAGTTTCAATATACTGCCATTCCATATCGCCTTTCTAAAGCGTACCACGTGTTCCTTTACTCAATTCTATTATTATATATATCACTCCGCCTCTGCATTGTCTTCATAATTTACTCTCAAATAAATGTTTGCCCTTAGTATAAATAAATATTTTAATTAAATAAATATATGTCTGCTGTTACTCTTATAACCCATACTTTAGACTCTTGCATTGCGAAGGTATAAATCCCTCCAGGCATGCATTAGAAATACTTACTCGAGAATTTTATGTAGCTAGATTATGCCCTCAAATAAATGAATTCCTTTTGTAAACAAATAAATAAATGTATTCTTTAAAATATAATCATGTCGCAAATCCCGCTACTGAAGCTTTTAATCCATAAATATTGTTAGTAAATGATCTTATTAAAATGTGTTAATAAATAATTTTAAACTATACGTCTGCAGTTACGTTTCACTTATTCGATACCCATTCTATATATTTCCTCGATTATGTAAATATGAATGTTTAATTAATATTAGTTTGATTATTGGCTAACTCGAGAATAAAATCATGAGTCTCTTGCATATCCCTGACCACCGTGCCTAAGGAAATATTTACTAATGTTGCATCAGATGCGTTGTTTTGTGGATTGTATTGTGGAACCGATAAACTATGTTCGAACTCAGTACCATGGGTGGCTTCGCTACTCGATGGTGCTGCTGTTCTGTATGGTGGTCGAATTCTGCACTATGTTTATGAGTCACATGTTTTCTGACCGTTACAATATATCAAGTGCAATGATTTAATCATACTAAAGGTTCCATTTATTTAATGAATGATTTTTAGATTCCAACCAGAAAATAGATTTACAAGTGACTTCATTAGATCTTTCAATTCTACAACTGTAAGTTTAATGTGATTCATAATTTGTGTTTCCCATATCTAAATATATCAGTAGTTATTGAATTCTATTTATGGAAAAGATAAATGCAATAAATAAAAATTATCCTGAGGCTATTGATGAGACTCCAGTTGTGCCTATGAAGATCAAATTCAGCTGGCTTTATTATTAGATTTGAAAAATTGATTGAAATCACATAAAAATTTTATGTTTACACCATAATTTTTGGATTGTTGTTTTCTTGATTTGTATTTTAAAAAGGAATCATGATTTAAGACAAGTCTTGATGTATTGGAAACTCCAGTCTTATACATTTGCTAAAAGTCAACAGTGAAGGAATATATAAAAGAAGAGGAAATCACTAAAAGGGAGTAGACTTGAAAAGCCCAATAACGATTGTCATTGTAATATTTGAGCATACAGAAGTTTAGTGTAAAAACTTTCTTTAAATGGGCGTAACAATTTTTTAATATACAGTTCATGCATTTGAACTAATTCCAAGTATTTCCCACATCCTTCTAAGAAATTATTTTTAAAAATTTAGATCTTAGATAAATGTGAAAAATGTTCTCTGAAAAGCAAAGATTCTTAAAATGTATTGTCATCATTTTGTATCATAGTTTTGGCTATTGAGTTCTTTCTCAAAATAGAATCAATTTTAACTCTCAAGAGTACATTAGAAATCTAGATATTATATATATATATATATATATATATATATATATATATATATATATATATATATATATACCATAATTCTATAGAGATCAAAAGCAATCCTTACTGAATGTGATATATTTAAATAATGACTTGTTTTGAAGCTGAACTTTGATCAGGAATTGTTATCAACCATACTAAAACATACTGATTGAAACCTAAAAAGGTGATCTAAATATAAAATCAGAATAGGCCACTATATTAATGGATATCTTATTTAATTGTTAAAATTAATTTTACTTTGAATAAGAGTAATGATAGAAATGCAGGAGGTATTTATAATAATAAAAGTATTTCCATTTTTCTAAATAATGGTACATAAAATGTGTGAATCTTCCTCAAAACTTGAATGTTGAACACCATTTATAGCTAAAGAGTTGGAAACATGTTAAAACATTTTGTATATAAGTATTTATTTTATAGCTGAAAACAATATGAATTTGAATGTAATGGCAAATCACTGATTGAAAGCTTAAAGTGTATGTCAGATCTGGTATGAATTCTAATTAGAGTCATCTAATTAAAGACTACACTATTTTTTATATTTATAGAATAAATGATATTTATAATAAAATTGATTGTAAAATGACACTATTAATTTTATCATTTCATAGGATCCATTGTTAGATTCACATATTTCAGTTGCATGAACAAATTTATTAATTATTGGATGTTTTGTATAAATATTAATAAAAAATATTCATGGAGACATTAATGTAAACATTGTTATGAATATTAAACTATGAACTAGCAGTGGATTTGTTAATGCAATAGTTTTGTTCAACCATTGACTGATTGGCATAAGAGCTTTTTTTTTTAAAAAAAAAGATAATAAAAAAAATTGAATTCATCAATACCTACTCTCATTGCATCTTAACAATTATGCTGTAGTCAAAATGTAAAACAAACCTTTGTTACATGAATATTTGTCAATGCAGAATCCTTCACAAGTCATAGATTAATATACATCAAAATAATAATTTCATAAAGACATAATATTTATTTTAAAAAATTAGTAATAAATATGGCATTCAGTCTCTAAAATCATCAATCTGTACTTTCAAGTCTTGTCAATAACTAAGGTAAGAAATTCATGAAAGAAAATTAGATCAGAGATTGCTCTGTATTATCAATGCCTTGATTAAAAACATATGTGGCATTTTCTGCTTTGAAGAGTAAATAAGATGAATGTGGAGTACACTAATAAATGAAAACTGTGAAGTGGAAAGAATGATTTGGTGATAATGTCTTTTATTTTTACTGCATTGAAATTATTATATGGATGCAAAGATGACACTATAATTCTAATTTTCCAATCTGTGGTTGAATTTTTATATGATAATTCTTCAAACAAATAAAGAAAGTATTTTAATAATTTTTTGAATAATTATATAAGAAATCAAGCAATTTATTTTATAGACAGATTTATTTTTTTAAAATTTTCATGTTATTATAGCAACACAATCTTTAATCTCCCAAGTTGCACCACTTCAAATGTGGTTTCAATAAGAAAATAAAAAAAAAACAGAATTGTTTCCTCTATCAAAATTTATTTAATAACAAAATGTAATATATCTGCACCAAAGAATAATTATCATGAATAGAATACAATAACAAAAATCAAAATCAAATTGTCTTTCATTATATGCTCTCAAAATATATAATTTTATTCTTCTTCCTTTTTCTATGTATTGATTTCTACATTAACATATCATACCATTTATAACTTTCTTAAACACTTTATCAATACTCTTTATTTATATCAAAACTAACAGTTTCGACTCTCCTGCAGTCATCATCAGAGCTACACTATTAAAATATATAATATATAATTAATACACTTATACATATATTCATATACATAATTATATACACAAAATAAACAAAAATAATTATTTATAATTGTCAGGTTAGAATGTAAACTTTGTGTTTATTTTGTGTATTTAATTATGTATATGAATATGTGTATAAGTGTATTAATTATATAATTATATAATTGAATATTGTAATCTGATGATGATTGCAGGATAGTCAAAACTGTTAGTTTTGGTATAAATAAAGAGTACTGATAAAGTGTTTAAGAAAACTGTAAATGATAAGATATGCTCTCTGAAATATACCAAAATAGTTCAAAAACATAGTGAATTAAAACAGAATCATAAAAATGCTAAAGAAAACTATATTTTATTTTATATAAAGTATGTAGAAGAAATACCTAAGCATTTAGAAAAATATTATTATAGATTTAATATGAAATGCCCTTTATTATAGTTTCCAATAACTCAAACAGCATTTTAAAAGCATCTTCAAATAAAAGGCTTATTATTTATTCATATTATCAAGGCTTTATGCAAAATTTTGATTATTGCAATTAAAACTTTTGATTAGTTCCAACTGTGCTCTTCCTTTGTTGTTTCTCTACCCACACATACCAGGAAGATTTCTGCAGTCTTTATACCACTCATATAATTTGCATAATTATCATTCATTAGTTTAATAAAAATAAATGTATGCTTTGCATATGTATATTTTTCAGAGTGTTTACAGTTTTGAGGAAATTTATTCGTTATCTATCTGACTATAATTATAAACAATATATGTGACCTTTATAAAACCAATAAAACATATATGTAAAGGCACACACAGCGTGCTGTAATTAGTCAGACAGTGCGATATTATATATTTATTTTAAAAAATTAACATTGAGAAGAATGCATGACATGGTAATTCTATATCTGAGAAATATTTTACTGTAGTTTCAGGAGAAAAATATTTTATAGATTAAAACAAATAAGCTAAGAGAAAAAAAATACTTGAATCTTATTTAGGTCATCTAAATTTTGCTGATGATGTAATTGTTTTTACAAATAATGCTTCAGAGCTATAGGAAATATTGCAATAATTATCAGATGAAAGCAAAAAAAAGAGAGATCAAATGTTAAAGAAGATTAAAGTATTGTTTAGTAGATTGTTAGTGGATATGATAGATTGATAATCATGAATTAAAAAGTTTAAAGACGATTAATTCTATTTGAAGAGCCATTCCTCTCGCAATGGATCAAAAAATCATTGAAGGTGATGATAATGAATTAGTACTGTTAAAATTTTTGCACATTTCAATTAGTTCTTCCTAATAAGACACGTTTATTTTTAATCGAAGTTTAATGAAAATGAATAATTTCGTAAAGTACCAAATAATGAAAATTACTCGTTAAAAGTTTAAAAGTCAAGCGTTGGTGGCCTAACGGTTAGAGTAACTGCCTTCCAAGCAGCCGGCCCGGGTTCGCTTCCCGGTCAACGCTTTGACATATAAAAAAAAGTTTAAAAGGATAAGTTTAAAACGATCGTTTTCTTTACACAATTATACCCAACTTATTGTGGATATTCTAAGAATTCAGGGCAGATTATCATACTCTATAAAAACTATAGTCAGTGATTTTGTTAAAAATTAATATTATTTTCCTTCAAAAAAAAAATTTCGAAGTCGGTAAAACTTTAACACGTTAAAGCCTATCATTATTTCAAGCAATAAATAAGAAAATGTTAACCCTGTTATTTCAAGCATCAATTTTATAAAACTCTCAGCATTTAACAATCGCAAATTTAAAGAATTTTTAAAAATTGAATCTGAATAAAAATATGTTTTTCGACTGCGCAGTTCACTTCTTAAGCCAATGGAAAATGCTTCAACATTTTTAGACTCAAATTTAAGCAACATGTCAGGAATGAAATGGAAACTGTTCTCCAGCTGAAGAATAATAAGTGGATTAGTGATCTTGCATATCTCATATATATATAATCCACCATTTAAAATATATTTAAAATCCCAAAAGATAAATCAATTAAATCATGAATTCTATTCTCATGTTAAAATGTTTTAAATGTAACAAATTTTTGGAAAAATCAATTCACATCTTATGACGTATTCCAACTCCCTTCCCTCCAAACTCAGCTAATTATGAGAAGTCTGAATATGGCTAAGCTTCTCATTAATATTCGCAAGTACAATTTTTTTTTCTATGCATATATTTATTATATAATGAATGATTCATATATCCAATTGCTGAAAAAATGTCCATAACCTTACTATTTAGTTAATTTATCTGCATTACGGCTGAAAAACTTGATGTACATACTATTCAATTATAGCCAGAGAATTATATATATATATATAATGGATGCGTGTATTAATACTTTATATGTTAGAATCTGTTATATGTATATAGTGAACTAAAAAAAACGAACATTTTACAGAATTAAAGTTAATTTGTTCTTATTATAAAAAGCATATTACTAACATTATTAACAGGTAATGATATATATCATAACTACATAAAAACGACTTAAATGGACTATACCATTGCTACCTGGAAATTATAGGAGGTAAAAGAGTAATCTTGAGAAGCATGAAGGACTTAATACGCACTAGTCACCATGGAAATGTAAGATTCAAACATGCAAAATGGAAGATTCAAATATAGTAGATGAAGATATACCCTGTGATTTTCACCAATGGAGACATCAAAGCAAACTTAGAGATTTAGCAGGTCACACCAACCTTGTTATTATTTACTAAGCCCATGGGGACACAAATGTAAATCCAATGCCTTCTAATTCCTTTAGTTATTATATGTAAGCAATTTTTTTTTTGCTAACATAAGTAAATGTCAATTAAAATTTAATTTGAGTTTTAATTTATCGTCTTCATGATTGATCAACATCAACATGTCTGTAGTATTCATAATTCTTTGGACACAGCATATACTTTGGTCTGATGTTTTGACTGCAAGTGGTATATATGTGGCTATCTCTGCTAGTGTAGATTATACGTTTAAACAAGTCATACCATTTAAGGCACAATCAAAATGATTTGCATGCAAAGAAATATTAAAATTTTATTTACATTTAATCATTTCTGGTAAATAATTCTTGTTATAATTCCACAAAATTCTGAAAAACATATTTTATAATCTCAATAAAATTTGTTGAAGCTTTATGAGCTATGGTGTTAGATATTCATTTTTTTTTAAAAAAAAAAAAACACTAAGGATCTTTATTTCTAAAAAGTGGTGTCTCAGATGGTTAAATAAAATTTCATCTACAAAGTCTGTCATGAAAAATTTGGTATTACAGAAACAATCTAATCTTGAATTTAAAATGGTTTATATGATCATATGCTTGTGCTTCCTCACAGATAATGAAATTATTGCTAAGATTATGTAGATTATACCAAATTGGAATTGTAACTCCTTCAGCAATTTTTTCTGTCTTAGTTATAATCTTTATCAGCTTCATAAAAGGTGTGTAAACACTGATTTATCAATGAACATCAGAATGTTAATAGAGTTCATTTATATGTTGCCTCTTAAGAGTATCAAGTTCAGTTAAATATATATTTCAAGCTTTAAAATGTTTTATATGACTGAATATCTTCTATCTACTCAGGATAACAGCATAATTAGCTATTAACATTTGTCAGTAAATAAATATCTGACATTTTATTTTATTGACGATAAACGTTTCATTATAATAAAAATTATTTAAATGAATATAAATTTGCTTACAATAAAACAAAAATATGAGTATAATATGGAGATTCTTATAATGAAGTTTACATATACAGATTAAATTCATTAAATGTCAAAATGGAAATATCAACATTATATAAAACCCTTGCCAGTTTATGATCAGGTTTTATTACCTGTAAATGATTAATTTTGCAAATATATGTTGTGGTGTTTAATACCATTATTCACTACCAGCAAATAATAATTTTGAAATATAAATATTTTTTTAAAAAGTATAGTCAATAACATTTCAATTGAATATTGGATGGATGGAATTTATTTTAGGATTAATCAGTAAATGCTATCAGTAAATATTTTGGATAAGACAACATACATATTATAATTTATCTATAATTATTATATCAAGTTCAGTAATAAGTTTGGTCATTCTGTGAATTATCATCTATAAATAATACAACCCCCCCCCCAAATCTTTCACCTTACCAAAACAAATTTTCTTTCTACATAATGATTCAAAACGCTTTTTTGTTGTATTTATATAGTAGACTATTTCCATATTCTAATATTAAGTATTGAATGTCTTTAGAAAAATTTAATTTCATTTAAATTTTCCAATTACATTTAATTATTAGTAATACACAATACTTAATATATGCACAATGTCTTGAGATGTATTATATTCTTTCTTCTTCAGGTGTTGCTGCCCTGACTATTGACAATATTAGAATGGGAATCAAACCTGGACCCTTAAATTTTTGAATTTTTAATTTTAAGGTAATATTCTAACCAACTGAGCCATCTTGCTAAAAGCAATTGGTAGTACAAATTTCATATATATATATATATATATATTCTAACCTCCCCCCGCGCGTCCTCACCCCAAAATATATTGTTTATTACGAATATTACGGGTTCTAGCTCAGTTAACAAATAAATAAATGAAATATTCAGCATTAATTAAAATGATTACTAGCTCTAATTTTAAAATACAAATTCGATTCAATTTTAAAATGAATTAACAAATATTTACTATTTTCATGAGACATGGAGTGACAATACGGGGAACGAGATAGACTACATTGAGACATTATCCACACGATACTACCTCAATGGCATAAGAACACTATCCCCTCTTTTTTTTTTTTTACTATACCAAATAACTAACTCATAGTATTCTTACGACTTTCTAAGCTCTATGCACTACGATTAAAATAATAATCATATCTTAATCTTCTTTATAACAAGAATCTAGCTCAATTAAATAAAATGAAGTAAAATAAATAAAATCTCAGGTTCATAAATTGTATTCTAACTGATTTAAAATTACGGTAGTAAAATATGAAAAGGGAATTTTATGTCATAATCTACTACACAGCAACTAATAATAATAAAATAATAATAACAATAATAATATAATATAATCTTATTTCTTCCTAAAATGAAATAAATAAATACGTACGTGGTAGTATTTTAATAATCTGACAACAGAATACGTGTGGCAACATTAGCATATAATTTAATGTAGTATTGTGGCAACCGACTTATGACCAATAAATAATATAAAATTATGATCTTTTAATTTTAACATACCAATAAATTCTCAAAATTATTATAACACTTTTATGTTTACCTTTTGTGCAAAATTTATATGTTTGTTTCAATTATAAAGGTATCGTGATTTCATGCATCCATGTGGAGAAATAACAACTCGGACACAAAACTTTAAAACAAAGTTTATTAACAACATAAATAAATTAACAATATTTTTACACTATATACATTGGATATCCCTTACTTTCATATCTCAACTTAGTTTATTAGTTTATAAAATGAAATCAAAATATTATTTACTTTTCCTAGTTAAATCTTATTATTTTTTTTTTTTTAACACTTAAGAAAATACAATATTATTACTTGATTTATTATTATGGTTAGCTTATTACAAAATGCATTTCTTATATGATTATCACAAACACTTTGCATCCCTAATATTATTAAAATTATATTTTTTACAAAATTTACATTCGTAGTAAAATTCTACAAAATAATCAAATTTTAGTTTTATATTGGTTGTATGGAATCTTACAAAGTCAAAACATTGTTCTACATTCGGTATTAGGTTTTTATTGTTCATTATCCGATGTTTATTAATCCTAATATTCTCATTTAAGCCTTACTTCGGATGATATAATTACAACTATTAATATACCATGCACCAGTATATGTTTATTATACCTTATTGAACTATTTTCTTAATAAATATGCAATACTTATTTTCTAAATATTATTAAAAAAAAATTCATTCAAATTTTATTATCACTTTTAAAATACTTGGTTTAGATTTCTTTTTAAAATCTTATATTCATTTCTGAATTAATTTTTACAATGTATTATATGATTCTTTCTCTCTTTATGATATTTTGGACTTTCAATTTTAAAGTTACACAATTCTATACATTCCAGCAAATAAACTATTCTTACATAAACGATAACTTATCTTCAGTTCTATTTTATTCATTATTTCTTTAAAAATATCTTTCTGACCGATGCAGATTCACAAAATAAGGATAGCGAAGATAGATGCATAGGATCAAAATATAACTAGAATATTACTCGTCATATACCTTGACAATCATGGCACAGTGAATTAAAAGACACTATAGAGGAGTGACCTTTACCTGTCTACCAACCTCTATTATAGGAACGATGTTAAAGCTATTTCTTCAGCTTTATTATAACATCCAAAGTTTAAAGATATGCAAAAACACTGTCCAAACCATATGTGTTCAGTCATAGGGCCTAGTTAACTATACTGAAATCACACAAAACTAAATATGATCCAAATCCTTTATTTTTCCTATTTCTTAAAAAAAAAAAACATCATCTTGGTTTTCCCTCCACTAGTACTTCCAAGTTACTATCCGATCTTATTTCTCAAGATTTTTTCTATACTGTACATCGACAAATACATATCTGCATTACTAACAATAATAAAATTCATTTATTTTAAAACTATTCCACTGTTCTATAAGACAGCTTGCTTACTATTTTCCTCCATATATTTAATCATACAAACTACTTAAATATCTGAATACTTTATCACATGAAAGTTCAAAAGAATCACACAATTGTTCTGTTAAATTATATTATTAATATACTTTAAATAAATTATTGCATGCATATTCTGAATTACTCCTATCTCATTATATGTTAAAAATGTTGTATAAAATGTGTACATATAATTTAAACTTTCACACTTCATTCTTAGGTCAATAGATGATCTAAAAAAATACATTATGCATTATAAATAACTATTAAAATTACCAAACGACCTTTATCTCCTCGATCGCGTTCTGTAGGCTTCACCATCCATTTGATCCTTGTAGATATAAGATTCACATCCATACACTTTATTTTTAAACAATATTTTTATAATTTTATCAAGTTATTATATTTAAATTTTAATATTACTAAATTTATGTTTATATGTTTTCCCTAATCTCACATAACATTTTATATTTTAAAATAAATTAGTAAAAAATATTTAAACTATATTTACTGTACTTCTTTATCAAACTTTCTTGAAAACCGTTCATACTAAAGCTAAAAAAAATGTTTATTATTTCTTCTTCAGTCACTTAATGTTCTTCTCCCTACTTGTTCAATTTTAAGGCAAAACAATTATTACTTCATTCAATAAATATTCATGAATGATAATCCTTGGTTTTTATAATATTTAATACAATTATTAATTATGATATTAGTTAATCCCGTAAAGAAAACGTCTACATATTCTCTTGTAATATTTTCTGCTAATATTTTCCCGTGCGACTTTTATGATGCATCTTCTATGTACTTTGATTTAAATATTCAGTAACTTTTTCTATCTCCATGGATCCATTTTCATTAAGTAATTTAAATTTCCATTTTCCTAATCTCTATCTTTATTAAGCGTTTTATAATGAACACTTTATACTATTTTAATTCTTCTTAGATAAAGTTTTTTCTTTCCTTTTTAAAAAAAAATAATGACTCTTTCCTATCATTATTCGGTAATTTTCCTTTCTTTTAAAGTTCTGGTAACTATATACTTTGTAATGTTTCCTTTAAAAAGACAAACATTCTTTCTCTGTTATAACTTTTATATAATTTTTTCTTTATGATATACGTATCTTAATTTTTCCATAGAGAAGAATAAAATAACTTCAGAGTAGCCTTATAAATTTGTGCGTCATAATTTTTCCTGACGGCAAATAACTTCTCTTTTAAGTTTTCCGTATAGCGTCCAAATTATATTCCTCTGAGTTACAATAATAAGTTTCTGGTTGAGCATAAATAAAGCTGTATCAAGGCACTTTACAAATATTTTTCCTTTATCATAACTTCTATATACTGTTTTCTGTAGTATTTCTATTTTTACTGTAAGGTTTTGGCTAAACTTGAATAAAATATCCTGGTAAGAAAACTTTTAAAAATTAGCCCTCCATGTAAAGGCAGTTCAAAATATTATATTTTAAAAAACTTTTAAAATAAATATAAAATTTTAAAATTATATTACTTTTCTAGCTTACGATCTTATTCAGCTAAAAAAATATGTTACTCCCTCCTTCACTTACACATTACTTTCTCCCGCTCCATCTAGTTCTTATATTTCGTCTGCTAAAATACCTCCATTGATTGGTTAATTACTTTTTAGCGCGAACAAATTTACACATTTTAGTTTTATAATAGATTAAACCTTTTTAAAATAAAGAATTTATGACGTCATGTCTTAAATATTATTTAGAATAGTATTTTTTAACTCAATTATAATTTTATCAAAATCATTTAAACTTTAAAACAATTATTAAAATAACATTTAATATTTCTACTTTTACTTTAACGATAGATAGCAACTATATTTAGTTTTATAATTCACAAACTTTATTATTATATTCTAACAAGCATGTGTGTGAAGGTATATAATATACAGTCACATGATTACTAACTTTATCAGATGATTTTTTAATTTACGTCTCGGTCTAAATTACTAAAACTGATATATTTTATAAAAATTTGGAAAATAATTTTAAAATGTAGAACTAAATATAATTCTCACCATCCCAAAGTTTATTTTAAAATATATTAGATTAAATTTGAATATTAATTATAATTATAATATTACATATAGCGTTTATTTAATTTATTAGTTTTAAAATATTACAATTGTATTGTTAATATACTTTTAACTATTTATAGCTGTATTATTTTATATGGCCAGCTTTTACAACCATAAGCAAGGATATAATTATGCTTTATTTAACTGTTTTCTTTCAAAACAATCCATTACACTTTCATATACCAGGTATTTTCAGCCTTAAATTGTACTATAAGATCTAATCGATCCTACTATTATTCATATATCATACAAACATATCTTAAAATTTAAAATTTTTTTTTAGCAATTGACCATTCTACCTTATTATGACCTATAGATAAGGGCACAATATATATATATGAAATTTATATATATATAACATTATATATATATGAAATTTATATATATATAAAATTATGATTCGATGTCTGTATTTTTAAAGCAATATACATAATTATATACTTCAATTTTGTAAATACAGTAACAAATAATTAAAAAATATTTGAGTGCTTTCAATTATCCCAGTAATCTGTGTCAACTAAAGCTTTAAAATGCTAACTTTTCTGCAATTCCATGATCTTAACGTTTGCTGCTTGCCTCTTAATTAAGTCATGTTTATATTTGTATATTAGCATAGCTTCCTTTATTTTTTTTTTATTGTTATTTTTTTCAATTTGCAATATTTTTACACTGTTAAAATTGAAATCAAAACCATAAATACATGATTTATTATGGTCATAAAAAACAGATGCTGAAATATTATTATCTACTATGCAATTTTGTTTCGATTTCTGAACATGTTTTAATAATAGCAAGTGTTCTTTAGTTCTTTTTTCCAATGTACATCTAGATTCACCTATATATATATATATATATATATATATATATATATATATATATATATATATATATATATATATATATATATACATTGCCACAGCTACATATCCATTTATAAATGACACAATTTTTATTTATAAATGAGGTTTTATCTTTGGAGTTATTTATTAATTTGTTTAATGTAGGAGGTGTGTAAAATGCAAGGTCACATATATCTTTATAAATTTTTCTTATAAACTTTACTTGATAATTTGAAATATATGGGATTGATATCCATATTTTTTTATTAACAGGAGAATCAATATTATATATATATATATATGTGTGTGTGTGTGTAATATACAAATCAATATATATATCAAAATACAGTACAATTTATATAAATTATATTCTTTTAGAAGTACTTTCGACTATACACTTTGAAGTCTTTATCAACTATATAATGATGAATAATCAAAACAAGACAACCCTTAACAATACCCATAGTTCAATTCAGATTTCTCACAATTCTGTTATCTTAACATTTGATGACTGGCAATTCATTATCATTTGACGATTTCTTGAAATCAACATAGCCTCTTTTATTTTACGTTTATTATGACAACGTTCAATTTGAATAATTTTCTTATTTTTATAATCAAATTTAAATCCATATTGACAAGATTTATTATGATCAAATATAACAGATGATGAAGGTTTATTTACATCTGTTCCATATTGATTCTCTTTTTGAATTCTATTATATAAAAGCATATGTTCTTTTATTCTCTTCTCAAATGTACACTTAGAGTCACCAATGTATTGTATGCCACATCCACATATCAATCTATATATAATAGAATTTTGATTAAACTTTGAATTTTGAATTTTAGAATTATTAAGCAATCTATTTATGTTATTTGTAGAGAAAAAAAAGCAATATGACACAAACCATTATAAATTTTCCTAATAAACTTGACCTGCTCATCTGATATAAATGGCATTGAAATCCATTTCATTTTGATATTTTTATTTTTAATTTTCACTATAATAAAATTAAAAATAAAAATATCAAAATGAAATGGATTTCAATGCCATTTATATCAGATGAGCAGGCCAAGTTTATTAGGAAAATTTATAATGGTTTGTGTCATATTGCTTTTTTTTCTCTACAAATAACATAAATAGATTGCTTAATAATTCTAAAATTCAAAATTCAAAGTTTAATCAAAATTCTATTATATATAGATTGATATGTGGATGTGGCGTACAATACATTGGTGACTCTAAGTGTACATTTGAGAAGAGAATAAAAGAACATATGCTTTTATATAATAGAATTCAAAGAGAATCAATATGGAACAGATGTAAATAAACCTTCATCATCTGTTATATTTGATCATAATAAATATTGTCAATATGGATTTAAATTTGATTATAAAAATATGAAAATTATTCAAATCGAATGTTGTCATAATAAACGTAAAATAAAAGAGGCTATGTTGATTTCAAGAAATCGTCAAATGTTAATGAATCGCCAGTCATCAAATGTTAAGATAACAGAATTGTGGGAAATCTGAATTGAACTATGGGTATTGTTAAGGGTTGTCTCGTTTTGATTATTCAACGTTATATAGTTGATAAAGACTTCAAAGTGTATAGTCGAAAGTACTTCTAAAAGAATATAATTTATATAAATTGTACTGTATTTTGATATATATATATTGATTTGTATATTACATATATTGTGAAACGAATACAGATATCAAACTTTATTTATTACACACACACACACATATATATATATATATATATCAATGAGGTACCTCTTAATTTATCCATTTTTTCCTTAAAAGTAAAGTTGATTAGTGATTTCAATACATTATGTATATTCACACTATATTGGCTTATGTGGTTATTCATTATTATCATGTAAGTAGCTTCTATGAATTTCCTTTTTTTGTACTTTTCCTCTCTATTAAATTTTATTTATGGTCTGCTCCTTTAGACACATCTGTTTTCTCTCTTCCAATCATCAGTTTGTGCTCTTGCAGCTACTTTTCAATGGGGCAACTGGTCTCACCAATATACATTCTTAAACATTCACATGATATTTCATAGATACAGTTTTTGCTTTTCAGCACCTCAAGTTTAGACTTTGTAGATATTATAATTCTTCAAAGTGTGGTATAGTTCTGGAAAGCTGTTTTGATATTATACTGATTGCAGATTTTTCTTAATTTTTCTGCTATCTGCGGATGTATTGTTATACTACTGTACCAATAATTGATTTCTCTTTTGATGTTTCTTTTTTTGTCTAAGGTTTTCTTAATAACAGCTGATAGATAAACATTTTTCAAAAGAGTTTGTTCTATATAGATCTTTCTTTTTCAAATCTCTGGTTTCTGAACAAACTTCTCTTTCTCTGTTTCATTGTGATAATATAACTCCCATGTTTTGTGTTTCTGGTGTGATTGAATGTATATGTTAAGTATTTTTCTGTAATTATAGATTTTCTGTAGACAGTAGTTTTGATTTTGCCATGAGGGAGTCTTGTCACAAGATCGTCTAAGATTGCCAATTTTTGTTCTTATTGAGATTATATTGTGTATTTAATTGAAGATATATTTTGTTGTTGTGTCTTCAGAAAGTTTGCAATACTTCTCTACCATGTGGCCATACAATAAATATATTATCAACACAGCAAAGCCAACCTTTATATAAATGCAGAGTACTTTTAATGGCTGTGGTTTCAAGTTAAGTTAAATATTTCTAAAGTCATCCATTATTTAATATTAGATGCTGGAAATAGTCTAATATATAAATACAACTAAAATACCATCATTACAAACCTTCAGGAAAATGCAAAGTATTTTTTATTTTATTACATTACTTTTAACCCTACTTCTAGTATGTGTTTTGTTATTTGATAAGTACTTAACAATTATCCAAACTCATTATACATTTCAATTTTTATAATAATATTGTCAACTTTGGATAAAATAATTCATTTTTATATTTGCTTTTTTTTTTTTGCTATTTACAAAATACTTATTTCACTATCTTTTTTATATCATTTTCAATATTTATTTTATTTTTGAATCAAAATTTTATATTTTATTGCAGTACATTTATTATAAATCAATATTTTCTTTATTAAGACCAGCTGAATGATTACTAAATATATATAATTGATTTTATTGAGCATTAGGCAATAGTCTTTTATTGTCATTGAGTATTGATAATTTACATTAAATTAATCTTTTTTTACTCGTATAGATTTAATCGAATTCCTAAAAATGAATTTAATAGATTCAATCACAATAAAATGTGACTTCTGCTATCTTTTCATCTATTCTATATATGGCATTAATTATAGTATTATTTATAGTTAAAAGACTATAAAAGCAAAAAAAAAAAAAAAGAATTATGCTAAATAATTTCTCTAAGATGAATCATGTATTTATAATGATAAAATTTGAAAATAAATGAAAAAAAACTTTTATCAATGCTGAGTTTTAATTAACAAATTGCATTTAATGAGTTTTCAAAAGTATAAAAAAATCTCTATTTAAAAATACAGACTTTGATCACAACACTCTCATAAAATCAGAAAATCATAAGCTAGTCCCAAATGAAAAAATAATCTATTCCTCTCCAACTATTAATTATTTCATATAAAATTACCTTCATCAACAGGGCCAGAGTTTAAACACCTGATATGGTGTGTGTGCGTGTGCGTGTGAAAATGCTAATATCAAGCAGGGCAATAAATAATGCTACAACGTTTTTTAAAGGCGTAATAGAATTTAGTATAATTTTAATACTGCAATACATAATAATAAAATAAAATATTGTGAAATAAGTGTCTGTATTATAATTTAAAAAAATTAAAGTAATAGCATATATCTTGAATACGACTACACCATTTTCAAAAGTTTTTTTTAATGAAATTTACTGTCACTGACTTTATAATATATATATCATTAATTACCAATGTGTTTAGAATATCTAACATAAAATATATTACCATCTACAAACATTTTTTAATATTTAATCCTTTATAATTGAAACATTATTAAAGACTATTAGTCATAGGGGCAACTCTATTTAAATTTATATGTTTTAACAAAACACATGTTCTGTTAAAAAATGAACAATGTGACCAGAGAATGAATGCTAAGGGAAGCTATAGAGATTTTTAAAAGGCCTAAGAGTATAAATGAAAAATGTAAATTGAGAAAAATTAACAATACTTGGGATAAACTATTGGAGGAAACTACTACATCCCCACTAAACTCGAGGCAAGCTAAATACATAGCTGGAAGAGTCTTACCATAGCTTATGAAGCAGGCTAATCATTTACCTGGAAGTGAGTTTATCATACTCAGCACAATTACCTCAGCATTAACTTGTATGAACCATATATGTATATTATTGTTTAACTAACAAGTGTGTATACACCTGGGTCTCTTTTTACACGGACTTATTTAACATGATTTTGAAGTTATGCGATTCATGTTTCTTTGGAAGTCGAACTCCGATAATGCGCTATTACTTTAAATAATAAATTTTGCGCACTTATGTCATATTGAAAGTAATAGCACATTATTGGAATTCGACTTTCATCTTAGTAATTTAAATATTTTCAGTGCTTTACAATAGTAAGATTGTATGCAATAATGAAATTAAAATCATGATTTCCACATTTTATGTATACACACATTAAATTTTACAAGGTTATAATGTAAATTTGTTCAAACATTGTGCATGTTAATTTTGCATTTTAAATCACATTCTGTTTTTACTTTTTAAGAAAGAACGTAATCAATTATTAATCATTTAGTGTCCACAAGTTTATTTTTAAAAGATGAGTAATAGCAGTGGGAACACTTAAATTTGACAATTAAAAATTAAAATCTGATTTTTAATTGTAATTAACAATTTAAAAATTACTTACAGTGACTTGAAATTAATGTGATGTGAAACATAATTTTATTTTTAAACGGAATTGAAAATTAAAAAATTAAAGTCAAAAATAAGAATTTAATTTTTAGTTGTTAGTTTCATAAACAATTAAGAAAATCATTGTCTCAAAGATTAATTACTAATTACGTTGTCACCAGAAAACCATTAACACAACATGAGTGTGAAGTTGGCACTAGTTGTATTTCCTCTTGTGAAGAATCTGATTTTTTACCAGTTTGCAAATGAACCTGTTTATTGGCAAATATCGATAATAATTAAAACATGTATAAAAAATTGTAAATTACTGTACTGTAAATTATGCATAAAAATATATTATTTTGAATAAAATTAAATATTATAGTTAAAAAAAGTTTGTCTTGAATCA
The DNA here is from genome assembly GCA_028023455.1 of Epiperipatus broadwayi. Lineage (NCBI taxonomy): Eukaryota > Metazoa > Onychophora > Udeonychophora > Euonychophora > Peripatidae > Epiperipatus > Epiperipatus broadwayi. The sequence continues at coordinate 1,176,034 of JAQFVV010012662.1, read as the reverse complement.
ATTTTTTTCAAATTTGAAATTTTTTATTAGTCATATTTTATTTTCTTCTTTTTTTTTTTGCATGAATTTTAAAGTAATTTTACATTGGTGCTTTGCTTTTATGCGACTTTTGAAAAATCACAGTCCGTATCCCCCCTTTTCCAAGGTAAGTTACGTCTATTTTTGCGCGATTTGGTTTGCGCATGTTTTTTGAGGAACTTATCTATCGCATAAAACGAGACCCAGGTGTATTTTTAGTACTAATAAATTGTACATATTAATTGTTGAGTAGTTGTTTCTTTTTGTATCTGTTAGTTTCGAACTGAATCTGTAAGCCTAACCAAACACAACACCCCCCTTTATAAGGATCCCAAACTACATTTTTTATAAATCAAATTCCCTAAAACTTCACTTCCTTGTTTTACTAGGTGCAACCCATCTTTACTGTATAACTCTCATTTACTAATATCACTCCTGCCATCTATTAATAGGAATGAGAAGTAAAATCATTCACAATCAATTGTGGGCATTACTCCAAGATTGCAATACATTTGTTGAAAAGATAAATATATTTTTACTTTATGATAGTATACCTGTAAATAAGTTAATATATTTTTTGCTATATAATAACATGTCTATATATTAAAAATTTTAAACATTTTATCAATTTTTTTTATAATTTTAATCAAATTTATAAATAAAATTATATTTTATTTTAAAACCTTATTAAAAACCTAAATAAATAGAGAGCAGACTAACAAATGATTTCTTATGTTTTACAACTCTCATTTATTTATTAAAAAGATTAATTCCACAGTTATTCAAAAATTAATTCCCAATTTAATAAAGACAAATGTAAAAAAATATTAATGACTAATTAATAAAAAAAATAAAAAAATAATGTTAATTAAATATGATTTTAAATGTTAAAAATGGTGAATACTGAATTAATTTCTATATGTAAATATAATTACTTAACCATGTTATTTCTAGAAAGGCTATATTTAATTTTTATGTAACTAAATAAAAATGCAATTTTCATAATAACTTAATAATATAGCATATAAGTATAAATAATGAATATTTCATAATGTTAATATAGAACAAAAAATAATAATGTTAATAAAATGTAATAATTATTAAAAAAAGAAAAGCATTAAAATACTTTTTAAAAATATTCATTTGAAGTTTATTCATGAATTGTTTTGTTTGTTAGTTTTAAAATTAGAATATTTTTAATGTTTTCAAATTATATCTACTTATGAAAATAATATGGTATAGAAGTACCTGCCACACATTATTAATAAGAATATTTTCCCTAACAAAATAAATATTATTTTTGTACAATTTGTTTTTAAATATTTATTTTAATAATAATACTGCATTTGATTCTATAAACTTTTCTCCAGTGATTAAAGCATTGGACCATCAAGGTATATATCCAGGATATTGTCATATTTTAAAGAATATTTATAAAAATGTAACAGCAACAATTAGGTTACATAATGATACTGGGAAAGTCAATATTGAGAAGGGTGTAAGACAGGGTGTCTTCATATGTCCAAAACTTTTTACAGCAGTGCTGCAAGAAGTATTTTGTGGATTAAAATGGGAAGCTAAAGGAGTGAAAGTAAATGGAGATTATTTAAGTCATTTAGATTTTGTAGATGATGTAGTTTCCTTAGCAAATAATGCTTTAGAGCTGCATGAAATGTTGCAGGAGTTATCATATGAAAGTAGGAAAGTAGATTAAAGATAAATGTTAAAAAGACTAAAGTAATGTTTAATGGATTTTCTCAAAATATGAAAATAAAGATTGATTATGATGAGTTAGAAGAAGTTAACAGTTACAAATATCTTGGTCAGATTATTAATACATATGGAAACATAATTGATGAAATTAATCATAGAATTAAATTTGGTTAGAGTGCTTTTGGTAGAAATAACTTGATGCTAAGAGAAAATATGCCTATGTGTTTGAAAAGAAAGGTTTTTAATAAATGTGTTTTACCAGTTCTTACTTATGGATCTGAGACTTGGACACTTAATAGAAGATCAATACAGAGACTTCAGACCACTCAAAGAAGTATGGAGAGATGCATGTTGGGAATAACAAGAAGAGATTGAAAATGCAATATATGGGTAAGAGAACAAACAGGTGTTACTGACCTCATTAAAAAAATTAAAAGATTGAGATGGTGTTGGGATGGGCATATTGCTAGAAGAGATGATAATAGATGGACAATTGAAATCTTATACTGGATTCCAAGAGATTGTAAAAGATGCAGTAAGAGACCATATGTGAGATGGATGGATGAAATAAGAAAGTGTGCAGACATGATGTGAAGAAGGGAAGCTAAAGATCAAAGAAGATGGATTAAACTTGGAGAGACCTTCATCCTGTAGTAGATTGATAATAGTTTATGATAATGATGATTGATAATGAACTAATAAAAATAACATTAGTACCTGAATTTGATAGACTTATACACATATGAACATACATACAAATATATGTATTAAACCAGGTGGTGTCATAGATCAATTGGGAAACAAAAATTAGCATGAAATTTTAACACTTTAATATAGTAGAAACTTGTGAAAGCAAATTTATAAGACTTACTTTTATACATAGAATATACAATTATTTATTATTATAAAATTATACATTTAATCTACACCAATGCAATTTAAATATTGCTCCACACCGGTCCCTTAGACTTAGAAGCATGATACCCAGAGGGTACCCATGCCCAAGCCAGCTATAGATACATAACTGTGGATACATTTCAAAGACATAATCTTTTCAGCTGCAAAATTCAACACCTATCATTCAAAGCACTTTTTTGTTTTGAAGTAAAACTTCAGGCACCAGTTAATTACCCCAAAGAGTAAATAACACACTTTGAATGATGGCAAACTAACTCAGTACCTAAGAAATCCCCACTAACTCAATCAGAAAAATAATATAATACATTACTGATTTAATTATTGGTAAAAGAATTGACCAACAAAATATTAAGTTTTAAAGATAATTTATTTTAACTAAATACTTATTATTGTAAATTTTAAACTACTTTTATAAATTCTCAATTAGTCTAACAATGATATTTCTATATCATGACCACACACATTCTTAATTCATATAATAAAATATAAGATAACATAAAGCTTTAAATAATACAAGGCTTTTAAAACATGCACATCAATAATTAATTTTATGCATACTATAGAGTTCATTTGTTTTACTGACTCTGGAGGCTTCAAATTATTGCAATGGCTACATTAATATCATAAAAGGAATAAGAACTGTTATTTATTACCTATAGGATTTTGGACTTTGACTTTTTGCTGTTTGCTGCTTCATGTGAGTTTTACCAACCAGTTGAATTTTAGGCCTTTATGGATGTTCCTATGATTGCTGTTTTATAATATTAATATTCAAGACAGCTAGATATCTCTGATGGCTTCAAGGTATTAGTCAGGCATTATTTCTATCAGGCCAGTTGCTGATGTTTCATTGTACTGAAGCTGGAGTCTGGCTGTATGCTTCCTATAATTGCTAACACTGTATTGTTATAAAAAAACTCTGCCTCTGAATACATGACAAGACTGATTGTAAGAACTGATTGAATGATGAAAAACTGACTATTTATGTGATGATCTGTTGTAATTTTTCTTAATTAGTTTCTATATCCACCAGCTATATCCATTGTTGAAAATTCATCCACTGCTTTTGATAAAAAATTTTGATAAGATTTTAATTAATTAATTCATCCTGTTTCTAATTAGTAGCCAATGTTAATTTAGTTTTTATATAGCTTATTATTGTATACAATCCTTGAGAAAAATTCCAATTATATGCTTTCATTTGTGTTTTAATATTTAACTTTCATATATTTTATTAACACGCATTATTTTATTTTTTTTATGTTTACAATCAACTCATTATTTATGAACACATATATTTTGTTTTACTAAATAAATGAAAAGAGAGATTTTTCTTTTTAATATTTCTTTTTTTTTTTTCTTAAATTAAATAAAAGAGAGTATTTTTAATTTCATGTAAAAGATTTATATTTTAAACTTTTAACCTTTGTAAGTTAATTCTGTCCCCTGAATTACTCTTAAATTAATTTGTAAAACTTTATGAATGATGCAGGGTTTAATCCCCCCCGGGCTAACAGTATTTTTTATTTTTTTTTATTTTTAAAACTCTAACTATTATAAACAACAATTATCTCGAACTTATTCTGACTTATATATTATTTATTGCAACCTTCATTACTTTTTATGAAACTTATTTTAGTCATAATGATTTTATCTGTCAGAATTTTAATTTTAAAATCTTTATGTTGTTCATGAAAGTTTTTATTTTTAAGAATTGTAAATATGATTTTATATGGAGTGCATCCAGTGGTGGAACAGTATTTATAAATACATTGAACACAAATATAAATATTATTGGGTCTACTTCTTTTACAAATAAATATTAATAAAAATAAATAAATATTTAAAAATAGTATTGCATAACAATAAATTATTAAAAATATAATAAATATAAAATGATATACATTTATAAATTCATTAAATTTATTGTATGTCTTCTACATTAAGAAACTTTTTTTTTCAATATAAAAAAGAAAATTGAGTAACATTTACTAAAATTGTTGTAAAAAATATTATATATTGTGTGGCCATGTTTTTGGGAATAAAATCTGCAAAACAATTTCTATACTCTGATATAAAGCATCCATGCATAGCATGTGAAAATGATTTTTTTATATTTGTACAACATGACTAAGTAGCAAATTAATAATCCATATTATTGAATGGAAATAAAAAAATTAAAAAGTAAAAAGATGGAAATTATAAAGATAATTGTTTAATTTGACCTTAATATAAAAGATTTGTAAATGAACAAAACAAGAGTCATAGATCACATGACCCTATCTCTTAAGCTTGTAAGTTATAAACATTGAGGATTGCCAATTCCTCTACAAGCTTTACTTTAAATGCTTAGCCAGAGACAGCACTTAAAATATCTCTGTCAGTAACCCCTCCCCAAACCACTCCATGGTTTCGTGCTTTGGAACTCCTCAGAGAGGTGTCAGGGTATATTAAGACACTAGATCTAAAAATACCAACCCAAAGCCAAGCACTTATCCAAAAGTTATCTATTGAGTGGAAAATCAACTATTGTTAAATTCAGCAATTTTCGTAGTTATTATAAAAAGTTTAAAACTTTATGTGTTATTGTTTCTAATTTTCTCCTAAGAGAATTAGGAGTTATAGACAACACAATAAAACTTGAACTTAAATACTTAATAATTATTAAAGTGCTGAATTTAAATAGCTATTTTATTGTTTGATATATGTATTACAAAATCAAAAGTATTTTAAAATTTGTAAACTACATCATAATTCAATCTTATGTAAAATATATCATATATAAACATGTCATTAGAAAATAAAAAAAATAATGTTTATAAAATAGTATTTTATAACTAAAAAGCCATGATGTAATTATAAGATCCATGTAGATATCTAAATTTGAGTTACTTTTATTTTTTTATGTTAACATTGGCTTTTTAAATTTGTTTTTGCATTTGTTTATTATAAAATATTTTATCTACAATTCTAATCATTGGAAATGAATAAATAAATTGTAATTAAAGTTGTTATTTTACATATTATTAAGCAATGAAATGTAATAAAATTCATAATAATAACGGATTTTTCATGAAGACTGCAGACTCAGCCAAATCAGTTAAAAAAATAAAATTGATTTAAAAATTACAAAAAAAAAAAAAAAATGAATATTGCATTTTATTTACTATTATCAATTAGAAGTGCATAAAAAAATTGAGTAGATAAATATTTTTACAAAAAACACTTTCCAGAATGCACTTTCCACAATGCCTGTATTATAAAAAAAAAAAGTGCAGTTTTAAAAGTGTTTATTTTTTTATAATTTTGTAATAATTTTACAAAAAATAATGCAAAAACTTTAAAGAAGTTTTAATTATTTTGAAAGTAGAAAGAATGCCTGATATTAAAAATAATTTCTTTATAGAAAAAATACTATGGGTAAATAAATCCTTAATGTCTGAGATAAGATGACCTCACAATAATGTGAGTAAATTAATCTATACTTTTAAATGTAAATATGATAGTATAACCTCAATATCTCGTTATATTAATATTCATTAGTATTATTTAGAATTCCTGGTATAAAATTAATGATTTGGTAAGCATTAACACAATAATTACGGATGATATTTTAGAATGAAGTATTAGCTTCAGTTTATTACTCATATGTTTCATATATTTTATACAATAAAATATATAAATCAAATGTTATTAAACTCTAGATATATTTATTTTGTGGTCATATCTGGAAACAATTTTACACACATGTGTATAATAAAGTATTTTCAAATGGAAAAAAAAAATGTAACATAAAATTGAAAATATAACATAAAATTGAATGTTATATAATTTTGTATATCAAACTGGACATAAAAAAAGTCATAAGAATATTTGTGATAGTTTGACTGAATGGAAATGAAATAATAGATTATAGCTAATAGATTAATATATTTATTGACAAATCTGTCTAACTAAGATAATTCTATGGCTAAAATTTCATTGTTTCTAATAGCATATGCTGAAAATATAATTATGAAAAAACTATTAGTAGCATTATCATTGTGCTTAATTTATATTTGACTTATATATTTAAATATTAATTAAAATCAACATGGCAGCTATGGATAAATGTGTTGATAACTGTAAATTTGCAATGAAAAATGTATTTTTATGCTTAACATTTATACATATTAAATTATACTATGTTATTTGCATGTATGCAACTTTTGTTGAAAGGTTAAGAACTTCTTCAAACCCTCTATAATAGATCATATTGTTCAAGAAAGATTTATCTATTCATCATTAATTGTATATTTATTATTCTTTTGATTCTTTAATAAGTTATATTCTTAATAAATATAGAGAATAGTAATGTGCAGTTAGGGAAGTATGTACATGGTTAAAATTATCACGTAAATTTAAAATTAAATGGATAAAACATTTGGATTCTAAGTAAAATATTTCAAAATAAAAATTTGGTGAATAAATATATGATCATAATAAATGTAATTATAAAATAGAATATATTAATTAATTTCTAATAATAATAGAATATCAACAAATAACATAAAAAAGGGATAAATTTTAATTCTTTGCATTAAATAAACATAAAACAGAAAAATTACCAAAGCTAAGTTTTTTATTAGTTATAATTATAGAAATCTCTGGAACTGTGCAACGGTTTATATGCTGTTGCTTATGTATTTCATTTGTAATTATTTAATTATTTATTTTTTAAAATGGGACAGTGGTTTCTAAAATTATATGTAATAAAAGATGATAGAATAAAAGTTATTATCTACTTAATTTATTTGTCTAATAATAATTATTAATAATAATTTAATCAACTTATTAATACGTTAATGTATTAATAGACATGGGATAGTTATTTTTTAATAAGTTATAATTAATTAGTTGCCCCAGCTCATGACTTTCCTCAAGTTAATAAAATTTATCAAATTTTTAAACCCAATTAAATATTGTAAAACAAAAATCCATAGCTTATGTCAGGAGTGGGCAATTGTTTTGGATCAAGGGCCACAGAGATTGGTGGAGGGCTGCATCAGGGGCCACTTTGTAAAAGCGAAGGTTAGCAGAGGGCCACACCTTTTTTTCATGATGCAATAAACACACTGTTTTATTCCCTGTATTACCAAAGAAATATTTGTTTGACCATTCTTCATTAAACACATGACATTCATCACGGATTTTTCGGAGGGTTCATGGTTTCACTAAAGTTGGAAATATATATATTTGCTAATGCAAAGACAAAATTGAAATTAACTAGATCAACTGGAAAAGCCCTGCACATAGTATCTACACTGTGCATGTGTATTGATGTGGCCATCCTAGTGGAAAATAATAGATGAATCTTCGGTCATGCACAGGAAGGAAATCTCAGTTCAAGATGGATTTTCCTGATTGTCTTGGAGGGCTGCATAAAAACTCTTAGAGAGCCGCATGTGGCCTTCGGGCCGCTATTTGCCCACCCCTGGCTTATGTAATTCTCCAAAAAAAAAAAACATCCTGCAAGGTTAGTCAATATTTGCATTGAGTTATTAAAATTAAAGATTAAGCTTATATTTTCCCTCAAAATAAATCCCACTGGAAAACTCTGATGTTTATACTATTGTCTATACATTCTATATTAACAATTATGTATTTTATTAATAAATAAAAAAATTGATTTTAAACAATTTAACTATTATCATTTCTTCAAGCATAAATTGCATATTATTTAATAAACTCCTTAAGTCAAGACAGATACGATAGCATAAAAGCACTAAAACCTGTGATCTCTGCTACCACGTTATTTAAGTACTAAATCTATTTCTACTACTTCAGTTCTGGTAGCTATTGATTACCGAATCTTATAGCAGATGCCGAAACTGGAACAGGAGAAATAAATTTTCTTTTTCTAGTAGATAGGGTTTTTTTTTTTTTTAAAAAAAGGCATTTTAATACTTTCTGTAGTCTTTTCTTATATATATTATTGATATATATATATTTCCGTCTTGCGTGTTTTTTTTTTTATTATGTATATATGTAATAAGATTTTGTAATCCTTCTCTGCTTCTTTAATACATTTGCAAAGTGTTTTAAGGTTGTTATAACATCCTAATCCTTTCTATGATAGTAAAGTAAATAATTCCTTTAAAAGCAATTTTTTAAACGAAGAAAAAAAAAAAAAACCGACTCAGTAATTTAAGATTAGCAAACGTAATGGCTGAAAGGAAAATTGATGGGGAAGGGGAGATTTGGAAAAAAAATATTTTAGTCAACTATTTACCTTTTATTTATTCATTTTAAACATTTTTACAATCAAATTGTTTTTCGTTTTGTTTTTTTTATTTAATACATCGGATTTTCAATTATAAAGCGTTATTTTATATATCAAATGTTGCTACTTTAGTTTCACAATAGTAAAAAAACCTTTTAAAATAGAAAACAAACTAAAAAAAAGGTTAACATTAAAAATAATAGCCATATTTAAGGATATCTTTAGTAGATTCAAAGAATGTTAAATCTGTCTGTCTTCACATAAAAAAATTATTATCATCATCCATTTTAATCCTTGTAAATCAACTCCAGAATAAAGGTTCTTCCAAGTTTAACCAATTATCTTTGATATATAGCTTATGTTATCTATACTACTCCAGAACATAGAATTGTATTATCAGTCCATTCACATGACTATAAGAACCAGTTTACAATTTCAATTATCTAAAAACTGTCATCTCCTTTAGCAACGTATTCAACTCTTCATTTTAGCCTGTTATTTCTTTCAATGATGTTAATAGTAACCTATTTGTTTTTTCACCTATATACATCACTTTTGATTCACCCCTATTCTCTTCAATATAAACCTCTCCATAGTTTATTGTGTAGAATGAGATTTCTGACTTACTCTTGGGTGCTTGAATCTCAGAACTATAGATAAGAACTGATAAAGCATATCTATTACCCCCCACATACACACACAACCAAATATCCATATATTTTCTTTTAATATTAAATAATTTCTACCTAAAACGCCCAACTGAGTTGTATTCCATGATTAATGCCCCCATTATATTTACATTTGTATTAATAATCTGACAAAAAATATTTGTAATTATCAACATAACTTAATTCTTGATTATCAATTTTTATTTTCTATGTCAGTAAAAATATTAAATATTACTTATCTTTTTGATGCTACTAACTTGATTTCATGTGATAAATCATACCATTTCCTAAAGATCAGACGTTTTTGTGATAAAATTATTTTTAGATGATTGTTTATCTAATACTTTGATGTATAATAATTACAATAAAAGAATGACCTAAACATCAAATGAAAAAATAATAATAATTTAGGTTGTTTCTTGTATATATAAAAAAATTACATATAACTATAATCTGAAATGGTATAATATAAAAATTACATATATCACTAATCAAAAGATTAACACCATTCTACTTGAGTGTAAAGTCTTGATTCTTTTTTATTCTCTAGGAATTTAGGAAATCCCATAAAAATATATTGAGCCTTATATGAGTATAAGTAGTCATCATATTTTTCTAAAAGAGAATATCATAATGCAATTTATCATCATCAGTGTTATGTTGTGAATATTAATCATAATATATCTTTATGTTGTGAATACTAATCACAATATATCTTTCTTAACACCAAAATCCTATCTAGATATGACATTCTCCTCCAGAAAATAATCAGAGATTATTGAGATTTTTGATAGATCAGAATAAATAGACAAGTCTCATGGTACATCTATATTAACTCATATTTAAAAATAATTCCTTAAACTTATTAATCAAAGCAATTAACAATTTTACTGCAAAATTATTTACTTACTATCAATCATTCTCCTACTCATTTTGAAAAATTATTTCTATTGTGTAAATATTTAATCTTGTTCTACATGATGTTTAAATAACCATGTAATGGCAAATGTGATCCAGCTTATGATAGTATAATTAATTATGCATTAATACATATGAAAAATATATCTTTGATGCCTTTTGCTCATACAGATATTTTTTTCATAAATGTATGACAAGCATCAAAACTTATCTGACAAATCTGGATTATATTAGAGCCTTTGTACTAAAAAATAGCTTGATACGGATTTACTAACTAATAACTGAGAACAACTTTGACTGGCTTCCTGAACATATCCTAGGCATATTTAAAATTTCCAATTATTTAATATTTTTTTAATTATAATTTATTTGAATTTCAAATCAATTCCAAGTCATGAATATGGTATGTTAATATACTAATAATAAATACTTCACTTTTATATACATACTGAGACATTTAGTTTCATCACTACTGCTTTATATAGATGCAGGTTATTCTTTTAATAGTACTTTAGTTTAATCTAGAGATATTTTGACATATGGCAGTATTAAATATGTAATATCATATACAATAAATTTGTGTGTGCAAAAGTAATATTTAATATTGCAGTCGTAATTGTTTCTTTGTTAAATTTTATGATACTGTTTAAAACTAAAAAATGAAATCTGTAATATAACATAAAGGAAGTAAAAAGACTAAATATTTAATAAACAAGCAGTTATCTGAGTAAATTGACTGTTAATATAAAAACTAAATAGTTGATAAACAAATATCAAGCAATCAATGTTTAAAAAATGTATGTACACTGAAAATAATGGTTATCTTATATATGCAGTTATATACATCAATGACAAAAGCTTCAAATCTATATAAGTTAGTTTAAAACTTTTATATTATTAATTAAAAATATCAAATAACTATTTTACATCATTTACTTTCAAAATGATTATTTTGCATTTATACATTTTTATTTTACACTTTATTTATTTTATTAATTTGCTTCCAATTTTTGTTAATCTCTATTTTTTAAGCTTATTATAATAGCCATGTGAGATAATTAAATTAATTGATAGTGAACAAAAAATAATATGGTTGAAAACTTAGATCAATTAGATTAGTTTCTTATACATGTCAAGTGTAAACACAATGTAACTCAATAAAAGTTTATTTTCAAATAATGAATTTGTTCTTTGTTACCATCTTATCAAAAATGGATTCAATTTACAATAAGTTTGACCAATAAGATAAAGATAAAGAAAATAAATATCTAATGGCATAAATAAATCAATTGAGAAGCTAGATAAAAAATATGTCCATTCCCAATAAAAACAGGGATTTCACTATAAAAAGAGACACCAACTTAAATAAGGCAGTCAACAACCAGACAATAGTCAGATATTGAATGGCAGTAGTCATATTGTACATGGTGAAGCAAGCTCAGCACTAGAGCAAGACATTGCTAGCTACAATCATCTTCATACTTAGTTAAATCACCTTTAGACAATATGTATTATTGTCTAAACAGGGAAGTTACTGTTTTTTTCTCAAACATTAGATGAATTGCTAATAGCTAAACTTGTATAATTTTTCAATGATAATCAGCAAAATATTATATGTAAATATATATTTATATTGTTGTTGTTGTTGTTGTTGTTGTTGTATTATTATTATTATTATTATTATTATTATTATTATTATTATTATTATTATTATTATTATTATTATTATTATTATTATTATTATTATTATTATTATTATTATTATTATTATTATTATTATTATTATTATTATTATTATTATTATTATTATTATTATTATTATTATTATTATTATTATTATTATTATTATTATTATTATTATTATTATTATTATTATTATTATTATTATTATTATTATTATTATTATTATTATTATTATTATTATTATTATTATTATTATTACATTTCAATAAAGGTTTTATTGATCTCAATGGTTTACAAAAGTTTACATCTAGAAAATTTCAAATTTTACATACAATGAGTAATATAAGGATAAACACATATATAAAGGAAATTTAATGGTTACACTTTGTGGTTAATGGACTATAACAATATAAAGGATAAAAAAAAACAAAAATAATTAGAGTTCTAATGTTTGATGAGCTTAGTTTTGTGGGCATATCTTTTTGAATGTTAGTTGTATGATAGTTTTTGCAGCATTCACAGCATTGATGGCTGCCTTAACAATGACCATGTTGCTGCATATAAGTGGCGATTGGTTATTATTCTATCTCTATTTCTAATGTGTAACAGTTTGTTGCTAAATGTAGCTGGGTGTCATCTGGTATTATTGCCAATTAAGAAAGTACATCTGGTGCACCAGTAGGCATATAGTACAAACATGGCTGCCCTAATGCTAGGTATTGATCTTCCTTGAAAAGCAACCATTATGTGATTAATGATTGTACCTGGTTTTCTGTAGGTGTTACACATCATCTGTCATATTTGGTTAAGTGCTATACATTGATGAATAATGTGATCCAGTGTCTCTTCTGCTCGATAGCAGAGTCCACAGAAAGGATCAATAGATCTGTACATTCTTTTATGATAAAGAAAGTGGGTTGTTGGCAAGGCAATGAGATTCATTTTAATGATAAAATCAAAGTATTTGGGCTCTAGAGCTCATTTTTTATATTCCTTGAGTAGTCTCTTGTTGTTAATTTCTAGCATAGGTTGTATAGCATTAGTATCTGTTTCTCTGTTCATTAAACCATAAATATTCCAGTATGAATACTTATGCAAATACTGTTCTGGATTCTTGTCTGTGGTTTTGCATTGGTATATAGTGTTAGTGAAAAAAGAACCTTTTGGAGGTGGTCTATGTGTTGGAGTAACTTCTAGCAAGTGGTTAATTTTTGGATATTTGGCAAGGATTGTAATTGTTGAGTTCCTTAAATTTTGTAGATGAAAAATGTTAATGTTGTGCAAGCCAAGTCCATTCTTTATTAGGGGTTGAATAAGTTTTTTTTGTGGAGATTGCTACTGTTTTTCTGGCCCAAAGTAGTTTATTACATATGGTTTTAATTTTTGAAATAAATGCCTTCATGAATGAAATAACCAGTACATAGTATGTTATTTTGGTTGTGATAAGCTGGTTAATTAACTGTACTTTGGAATACAGTGAAATATATGCCTTGGACAAGGAGTTTATAATTTTTGTGGCTTCTTCTTTTAGTTTATTTTGGATGTGGCATCTCATTCCTGTAATTCCCATATGAAATGGGAACCCAAGGAATGAGTTTGGTTTTGATTTGTAAATTGATGTACATGGTTTACCAGTGTATAGTGACCAGGCTGTGGTTTTTGCCAGATTAAACTTTAATTCATATTTCTGTGAATATTCTTTTAATATTTTTGGAGTTGCGGTATTTGTTTTTTTGATGTTAGAAATATGGTAACATCATCTATATAGGCAATGCATGTAGTGTGCTGTGTTGTGTCTGGTATCTCAATTCCAATAAATACATTTTGTATGCTTTTAATAAGGGGATTGATGTAAAATATAAACAATAGTGAACTAAGAGGGGATCCTGGGGATATAAATTTGGTGAGTGTGAAAGATGGTGGGTTTCTTCCATTAAAAGTTAAATGGATCTCTCTGTTCAGAAGCAGGTTAGCAGTTATATATAGGTGTGTTCTAGGAATTTCTGTGTCCTTTAGCATTTTCAGAAGTGTGTATATATTGACTGAGTCAAATGCAACTTCTATGTCAAGCTGCACGACAATGGGTCCGTATTTTTTTCACTGTTTTACTGTGGCTAGAATTGCTTTGAAGAATAAGGCTGCTTCTGTTGTTGAAGAGTTTTTCTTTGCATATTGTGCTTCAGAGATAAGTGGCATTATATATGGTTCAATTTCATCTTTAATAATTTTCTCCATAATTTTGATTGGCAAAGGTCCCATAGATATTGGCCTGAGGTCTGTAATAGGTGAGATAATTGCTTTCTTTTTATTATAGGGTACTATGGCTATTGGATAGACACCCTCCATGGGTTGAATTTGTTGGCTAGATGGTTTGCTGACACAAAGATTCTGTTGTGAATTTACTTAGATGCTTCAATACAAACAGTGGGACTCCAGGACTACCTGGATGGCAAGCATTTCGAATAGTATTCAGTTTTATTGTGAATAGATCTTTTGTGAATGGGGTTTTTGTTTCTGGTGGGCCAAACAGATTATGTGGTATTTTATATGGTTGTTTTTCTTGTAATTTCTCCTTAAAATATTCAAAAATTGGCATAATCATATTGTGTCCTGCATATGTTCCACTATTTGTATATAGTGCCATTGGCACTTTTACATCTGGTTAGTTCCCCAGTGCCCATCTTATATAATCTCATGTCCAAATGTGTGGCCTGGTTAGGCATACCTTGCTTTTATTTATCTTCAGATAGATTTTGAGTTCATCACATGTTTTATTGTATGCATGTGTAAGCTTGAATATATACTGCTGGGTGCAGTGTGATGGGTTAATCATGATTATTCTCTGGTGCAACTGATCTGCCAGAGAGAGAATTCTTGATGATGGTGGTTGTTTTTTTGTGATATGGTTGATGTTAAAGTACAACATTCCTATAAATGCTAGATATTTCTGGACCAGGTTCAGAGTCATATCTTTGATTTTGTTTAGCATTATGTAGGTCTCAGAGAAGAGAAATTCAGGGGTTGTTTCTGGGAGTAAAACTCTTATTGTTCTTGTAAGTGGAAAGGGTGATATTTGAATTTGGGCACAGTCAATTGTGACTATTTGAGCTGAGTGATTGGAAAAAGTTGAGGGAGTTAGTTTTATTTCAATAAGGTGGTGAAGCATTGAAGAATAAAAGCACAGATCAATAAGTGAAGAGAAGCGATTATTGTGGAAAGAGATGGCATTATCTGGCAAAAAACCTTGGCCACTCATTAGTGGTATGCTTATTCTGTGAAGCCAACATTGGGTAAATTCTTGATATTTTAAATTAAAATCTCCAATTAAGATGGTTGGGTTTGAAGTTGTAGCTAACCTTGAATTAATGTTTGCAATTATGGTATCTATTTTTTATCCTGTAAAGGCATATATACAAAAACCAGATTTATTGTTATGCTTTTTTGGTTGAAGGTTGCAATTAATAAGTTCATATCAATGTGAATTATTTTGAATGTTGTGAATGGGCAATTTCTAGCAACTATGAGTCTGGTGCCCTCTGAGGGAGAGGAAGAGTTTCTGGAGCATGCACAGAAACCTTCCATATTTAAATGTTTGGCTGGGTCAGTTTGTGATCCAGCATAAATTTTGTCTCAAGTATACTAAGCAAGTGTGGTTGTATATCCTTGATCCAATGTTTTAACTTATTAATTTTTGAGGTTGAGTTCAAACCCCCAACATTGATTGCTGCAATTTTTACTTTCATTATATGTTGTTTTTTGGTTGAGATTTAAATATTAGGGTTGATATGGTGTTTTTCCCATTCATTCTTATATTCCATTTCCAGATCTTCATCTGTTTCCACTGTAATTGTATTGTTGTGATCAGCAAGGCTAAGGTTTGATTCTGTTTTGATTTTTTTGGGCCCTCTATTTTTCTTTGGTGGGCAGCCTGGTCTTCTTCTTTGTTCTATGTCAACTTTGGTGATTTGAGGCATATTTGGGGTGATAGCTTCCATAATTTCCATTGCTGTATTATTTTTTATATTGGGTGTTTGGTGTGTTATATATATATTTTCTTCAACACTATTACTGTGTGAGTTTATTTGTTCTTTTATTATCTCTTTTTCATCAGTATCTTTGGTAGGCTGAGTTAGATTGTGCACTGTTTTTTTTATTGCAGCCTCTTGAGGCTGTTGACTGTTTTTTTATCAGTGGGGGTTTGAATTCTATTGTTTGATTTTGTTGATAAATCCAGAATTTCAGGTGCTGGCAATGTGTGTACAGTTTTTTTATTATTCAATTGCTGTTGATCTGTGGATTTTTTATTAATTCTTTCTTGTTTATTAGTTGTTTTCATTATCTGTTTTGTACTGTTTGATTCCTGTTGGTGAGCTTCTCTTGGTTGATCTTCAGAGCTCAGTTGTTTTTTCTGGTTGATTTTGGTGTTGCAATCGATTGCTAAGTGTCCGGTTTCACCACACGCAAAACATCTTGGCCTTAATCCTTTTATGTGAATGGTCAGTATTGCATTTTGGTCAATTATTTGTGTTGGAATATCCTCCGGGTTTACACTGTCATTCAGCTTTATTTTGAAATGAAAGTTGTTGCTGAAAACCGGATTGGGGGTGTCAGATAGGTAGATCTGTTTTATATAAATAGCTTTGCCAAATGACTGTATTAATTTTTGAAAATCGTGAATGGTATATCCGAAGTAAATGTTTTTAATTATTCCATTACAATAGTTTTGCAAGCTTTGATCGACTATTATTAGTGCGTAGCTTCCCAAAGTTTTTACTTTAGTTTGAAATCTTGCACACTGATGTTCATCGAAAAACTGAATTGCAATGTATTGCTAGTTTGGATGCTCTCTTATACTAGAGACTGTATCCCACATTGCTATTGCTGTCAGCTCTTCATAAAGAAGCTCTCTGGGGAATTTATAAAGTGTTAAATTCCTATCGATGACAGCTAACACTAATGATCTCGGTGAAAAAATTTTTTGGAAAGTTGCGAATAATTTTTTGGGGATGGTGCTGTTGAAATTAACGTTTATTTCTTGCAGTTCATCTTGATTCCATATTGTTGGGGAGGGCTATTCATTATTGTTTTCTACGAGGTTTAAATTATTTATGTCGGCTTGATTTACCTTCCTAAATCTTGCTGTCTGTGGTAATGCTGGACTTTTTTCGATGCTGTGAGGCTGCTGGTTTATTTTTGTTACATTCACATATGTTTTTTTGCATTAGTCGCAGTTTTCATTTTATTGCTGTTTGTTTGAGCGCAATTTACATTGCTCACTTCTTGACATGACGCCATGTTTGTTTATGACGTTAGAATTTATTTTTGGTTATGAACGACCATATTACTTACTTTTTGCTAGAAAACTACTGTTCAGTAATTAGCCATTGCTGTTTTTATCTATCACAGTTATATATCACAGTTTTTAAGTGAGAAAACGATTAGAATATGGGAAAAAAAGATGATTAATAAGACCTTCAATCTTGATGACTTAGGCATACATGCGCATGTGCATCTTTATTATTATTATTATTATTATTATTATTATTATTATTATTATTGTTATTATTACTATTATTGTTGTTATTATTATTATTATTATTATTATTATTATTATATAATAATCATTTATATTTATTTTAGAGTTGTATATTATTTTTTAAAAACCAGGAATATTACTTCATATATATATATGATAAACAAAACAAGTTATAAATTTTGTAACTTGCTCATACCTTGCATTTTATGATCACTAGATGGAGCTTTACCAATATCCCACTATCAAGCTTTGTTTACATAAAAGCTGAGAGAGATAGAATTCAATATCTTTTTCAAATTGTCTCCAACCTTTAAACCATGGTTTCAAGCTAATTGGCTCATGTCAGTAAAGGGTAGGAAGACTAGAAACTAGATTTAAACACCAACTCTGCAATCAGCACTTATGAAACACATTTTTATCAGCTTGAAAGCATGAATTTTTCAGATGCATAAATATCTTCAAATCCAGTCAAACAAACTAGATATATATAAAAAACATACTTTAATATTATGGACTTGGCCAACTCTAGCCAACAAATTGGACCTAAAATAATTTACTAAACATATCCAAAAAAAATTGAAAATTATGGGAATAAAATAAATGATATACCTACATGTGTATGTATAGATAGTTAAATTTATTTTTATTTTTGGAGAAATTAGCAAAATTTGTAAAACTTCGCCTATTTTTAATATTTCGGATATGTGAAATTATAAAATAAAATTATATATTTTATGGATTTGATTAATAATTCAATCAAGATTACTATTTTAAAAAATCATCGTTTATGTAAGATTTGACAACAGTTAAATTTAATCAGATTTATGATTAAATGTAATTAAAAAAGATTAAGAAAAAAAACTAAAGCCAGGGTTTAAAGATAAGGATAAACACACACACACACACATATATATATATATATTGTGACCATCTGAATGGGCACAAGGGTTTAAGGTACTTTGTATCTTAAATAAATAGTTATATTATATTAAAAAATAATGAAATAGCCTTAGAATTTTAAAATTTTTGCTGGAGATTGCTTAAAGTTTAAATATGGTTTGCTTGTGCAGTTTACTGACCACTTTATAAGTATTTATTAGTATTATTGTGGTTAATGAGGTATCTAATGTAAGGAAGGGGGGTTGTGTATTAATGGAATTGGTACATCTTGTTGGAAAGATTCAAAGTTATCCTGTGTTAGTATAATATTATTTGAATGGTTTCAAAATCCTTTATTCATTAATTCTTATCCCTTTGTCAATAGTTAATAGCAATTTCAATTACATTTAGTTAAGACAGTTCAATATTTAGGTTATAGTGCATGTGTATGCCTGTATGATTCTGCATTATGTTTCATTTCATTTTCATCTTTAATAACAGCAAACAATAGTACATTCACAATAAAAACATTTAAACTACAGTAGTTATTTTAAATAATTAACAAATATATATTTCTTTCCAATAATTAATAGATAGTTAAATCAATGGATTATTTTATAAACTGAATAAATAATTAATCATTTTATTTGATAGTTAATTAATATTCATTTTTCTTTCAAGTTTGTAAAAGCTATTTATTTTATTATTTGTATTTTTTTTTCTTGTCTTCATTTAGTTTTAAAAATCAAAATGATTTTTTTTTTTTGAAAAGATTTGTTTTTGCATATGTAATTAGTTAGTTAACAAGATGCGTGGGAGTAACCTGGTGAAAGGCAAATGAACTTTGCTAAAAAGAGTTTTTAACAAAGATTTCCAGTGTAAAAATTTGCTCTTTATAATGTAATGGTAGACAGTAAACAGTGGTTCATGTATTGTAAAAATTAAAGCCAGTTACTGAAGTCAAATTGACTTTGAAAAGACTTTAGAGTAAAAACTTCCAAAGGAGTTTCAGAACTTTATTATGAAAAAAATTAATTAAAAAATGCAATTCTAAGGTTTTTAAAAGGTACGTCGGTTTTATTAACTCCCTTCAATTTAAACATTTCTGAATTAATCCCTTTATAACTATTACTCTTTTAAAAATGCATGTTAATAACATCCAGTCTATATTATTTCATTTAATTGCCATTTTAAATAAGAATGGTTTACATAAATATTATTGTAGTATCATTAAGCAACGTATTTTTTTTGATATATATGGAAAATGCATGCAGAACTGTTCTATAGAATATATTTTGATTTCTCACTATTTTTCGTGTAGTGTTCTTTGTGAAGATTATACATAGACCTAAGGATCTGTCTATTTTGATAGATCATATTATGTTTAAGTTCATCGTAAGGAGATAACAGTATTCATTTATTTGATATTTCTGGAACTAATGCGCATTTTTAAATTAAGGAAATAAAATGTAAGCTACTTCTGTTTAAATTGAATAGTAGGACAGAAATGCTGGTAATTTTTGTTCTCTTCAATAAGGACGGAATATGAAATAAAGCATTATTAATTATGGAATTACTAAGGACAATTTAAAGTATTATTAAATGCTATTCAGAAAAATACTAAGGATAATCACGTATTTAATCCAGAACTGCATGGAAAATGTCTTATATTTTCAGTATAATAAGGAGAAATTAACTGCTTGCGTGTAATCTGGTACCTCAAATGGATATGTTATGAACACTGAAAGGTGCTGGGCATATTTAAGCTATGCTTATATTTTTTTAAGTTATACTGCAAAAGTTTATTTTAGTTTAAAATTCGGTTTGGAATGTGTCCCATATTATTTCATAAACCCGGAGCAGAGCTTTGCAAATGAACTTTTATTTTAAGTTACAAAACTAATAACTTTTGTGTCTTTTTTTTTTTTATTGCTTGTCATAACTAATGTATATGATAGGTAGATAGATTTTATTTATTATTATGTTCATGTATAATCTGTGTTATTTTGATTTTCAAGACCGTCTCCAGAGCGTACTCAAATGAGGAGTACGCTGGTAAAAATTGATTATGTTCAAATAGGTCTTATTGTTTCCTTATGAGGATGAAAGAAATATTTTTTTAATATATTATTAGAGAGTTTTACATTTATTTTGTATACTTTATTATCTCAAAGTGAAAATTTTGTTCTTTGTTTAAATCAACAAACTTATAATAGAAATAGTTTGTTAGATATAAAAAGAGTTCGTTTGTAATAATTAGAACCTTTAAATTTTAAAAAAAGTAACCTAAAGTTTATTAAATTAAAAGTTATGCCTTAATGCAATATTTAATTATTGTATTACCTGCTTAGTGTGTAATTTAGAGTTAATATTATATATACTTTTATTCGCGGGTGTTTGTTTTGCATAATTATGGTATTTGTTTGATAGAATTCAGTTGGTGAATATTTTATGCATAAATTTCGTACATTGTCGTATTCTTCTGAGTTGAATGGATTGATATATTATCTGTATGTATTTATCTGCCAGCGTGTATTTATGATGTTCGATATTTAGAGAAGCTATGAGAATAGAAAAAAATTTGATTGCGTTATAATGTCTGCAGGAATAAAAGATCTTGCTTATTTAGAATATGTTAATAATTTTTCATGAGTAAAGCCTTGTTTATTTTATATGCGTATGACTAATGATATTTTTTTGAAGTGATGTTCTTAGGGCCCTGGTGACGATGAATTAAAATCCCCACCAATAATGTATTTAGAAGTAGAGGAGTTATTGTTGAAATATGATAAGTGAAACATAGGCTTATTTATACCTGTGTCTACATATATGTAATATTAGGGTATGAGCACAGACTTTCATATGACCCACCACTCTCCACTCCATCTAATAACACTGATACACTTAAACATACCTATGTTGAAAAGATAAATAATCACCAATATACGTATTTCATGCTAAACCAGCAATCATCAGTTGGTCCAGATTATCATCTCTACACATATATACTATAAGTGCTCAGATATATATTAAGATAGACAATCCTCATACTTTAATGGACAGGCTTCATGTCTGCCCATCCTTGCATATGTATTTAATGGATTATGTCCTGTACATGTGGGGTTCAGATTGACCTTAGGTCAACATGGGTGTGACAATAATCTCGGCCTCAGGGTGGCCTTTGAGCATTCCATCGTCAGATTTTCAATTTAATAGACGGTTGAAGAGTTGGAGTGTGGAGTAGATTGATGCCTGTCCATTAAAGTATGAGGATTGTCTATCTTAATATATATCTGAGCACTTATAGTATATATGTGTAGAGATGATAATCTGGACCAACTGATGATTGCTGGTTTAGCATGAAATACGTATATTGGTGATTATTTATCTTTTCAACATATGTATGTTTAAGTGTATCAGTGTTATTAGATGGAATGAAGAGTGGTGGATCATGTGAAAGTCTGTGCTCATACCCTAATATTACATATACATAGACACAGGTATAAATAAGCCTATGTTTCAGTTATTACATTATAGAGACGTCTGCCCATCCTTGCATATGTATTTAATGGATTATGTCCTGTACATGTGGGGTTCAGATTGACCTTAGGTCAACATGGGTGTGACAATAATCTCAGCCTCAGGGTGGCCTTTGAGCATTCCATCATCAGATTTTCAATTGGATGGACGGTTGAAGAGTTGGAGTGTGGAGTAGATTGAAGCCTGTCCATTAAAGTATGAGGATTGTCTATCTTAATATATATCTGAGCACTTATAGTATATATGAGTAGAGTTGATAATCTGGACCAACTGATGATTGCTGGTTTAGCATGAAATACGTATATTGGCGATTATTTATCTTTTCAACATATGTATGTTTAATTATATCAGTGTTATTTGATGGAGTGGAGAGTGGTGGGTCGTGTGTTGAAATATGATTAAATAATGTTTAGGAAGTTATGTGACATTTTTCTTGGATTCTTGGTAATGAATTATTGTAGAAGTGTTCGGTAAGAGTTATCTGCTCCTCATGTAGATTCCCTTTATAACGTATAGTATGTAAAATCATGAAAATATAGCTTCGTGTTAATTAATATGTGGCTAGATAAATTGTTAGATTAACTCTTGATGTAGTATTAGTATCATATTTATTGATGAATTATGACATTGTTCGAAATAAAATAATTATATGATATTTTCTTAATGAATTGAGAGTTTATAGAAAAGATTGTTTTACATTATTGCTGCTTGAACGTGCACACACACGCGTAATATAAATAATATCGCGTATATAAAGTATAGAATTATTGAAATTAAAATGAGAAATAAATGCTTTTGAAATATACTACATTCATTTAATAGAAGTATAAAATATTAAGATTAAAACGGGAAATAAATATTTTAGAATACAGTGTATTTATTTAAATAAATGTTACAAATCATCAAATCATCAGAATAAACATGATTTTGTTGCTATAAGTGAAAGGTATACGTAATTGAAAGTGATTATTAGTCAATTAGAGAAAGTTGCTTTGCTGAAAGCCAAAAAATAATTAAATTTGATTTATTTTGTTAATCAACAGTAATATCCTCTCGAAAGTATCTATATATTTTTTGTTGCTAATAATATAATATGTCATTTATTTATGGTCATATAGATGAAACATGCAAGCAAAGTATATGTTCAAAGTCGGGATATTTAAGTTTATTATTAATTTGTTTAGATGGTAGGGATAATCCCAAACTGATGCTAAAAATTTATTTAATAATTTAAAAATCTATAAAACAAATAGTCCATTTGTAAACATCATGTTAATCAAGTTTATTTTATTTGTTATAATAAATGATTTATTTTAGTTATTTAAATCTTAAAAGCTGTATCTCGAGTTATTCTTGTGTACATTCGTATTTCCATTTCCATATCTCCACATTTCATAAATCTATTATAAAACAGATATATTATTTTAGAGTTATAATATTAAATTTGCTAGTGTCTGACAATATTGTATTTCTTAATCCAAACATTATAAAAGAGCATTTGCCACTTGATAAACGTGTTAGAAAGGTTGCCAAGTCAGTATATTTGTTGGATGATGATATGAGATTAAAATACCCTATCTCTGTCGTTATCTTATTATTGAAACACAGTAAAATATTTTAGTCAATTCGTTTCATTATATTTTTCTCATACTTTAGAATTATAACTTATGGGACAATGTAGTTTATTTAATTCAACTGTGTTTGTTAAAATTCCCTGAGATCTTATTGTTTATTTCTTGATTGGCATTAAAGTAGATGTTAAGATTATGATATGCCAAGTCATAGAATGGTTTAAGAATATAATTATAGCAAGCTGATATATGTGATACTTGGATGAAGGAAGAAATTAAGTTTAAAGTATATTTTAATAGACTGTACCAAATAAACATTATGATTCTTTATCATACAATTAATTAACAAAGGAATTTACGTTATATTGAATATTTTATAATATTTCTTCTTTTATTCATTTATTATCATATATCTTATGAACTGCCTATAGCCTCCCACTGAGATGAGCTGAACATAAACTCAAATATAGAGTCTCAGTAATAATTTTATTATATCTTTTGTTATATTGTTCTATTCATTAATAGAACTGGCGCCTAAGCATTTCGCTCATGTAATGTATATGAGCGGTGTTGGAAGTGTAGGTTATAATATATATATATATATATATATATATATATATATATATATATATATATATATATAGGCTTTTTGAGAAGATTCATCCTGGCTTAACTAAAGGTTATTTTTAAAAAAAAGAAAAAACAGTTTCCAATGTCGATGGAGAAGCACAGAATACATATCAGAAGCAGTGTATACATTTAAAAAAAAGTCAATTTTAGCTGTAGAATCATTCCAGATTGTTTCAAATTCCTGTTATAATACTTTTCTGTTCCGATGGCAAAATGTCCAAATTAGTTTGAAGAGACTAGATTAAGCGTCAATTGCTAAATACCCCTGAAGTCTGCCAGTCAGAATTCACAATGTAGATTTCCAACATTTAAAAAATCTCCAAGAAAGTCTAGAAATAGAGGACCTAGTGAAATGCAATCTTTTGAGTACGGAATTGTTTTTCCATCACCTGCTGTTATCTTGCCCACGCAATAAAACAACAAATAAAGTAAAAACTTGGAACACTTGCCCTAAAATCACTCAATAGTGATACTGTAAGAATTAAAATCGGAAGTAATTTACCAATGGTTAACTTACTAAATTCTTTTGAATCAACTCGCAGTAAGAATTTAATGATTTATACATATATATAGAAGAACTTATTACTTTAGTAATGTAATTTCTAAATGTTAAGAATTGGCATTTTATTTGTTGTTATTTCTTAATATATATTACTTATATCGTTTTATTAACGAGATATCGTTAGACAGATATAAATTATTTAGATGTGTATACTTCTAATTAATCATATATTTTTATTTTTCTTATAATGTTCAATAAATTTATTATTTGTTTACTTTTTTATCAAATTAGTTGAGAATGTGAAAATAAATTATTAATATTTTTATTTGAATTATTTCATAGTTGCGCGTCATTTCTCTCAGTAATCTCATTTTCAATGTGTACATATTGATTATCTATTAAGTTTAGACACTTGTGCTCCGATCTGGAAAAAATGGGACTGTTACTGAGTGAATTGTGATGATGCTTCCGGAGAGAAAAATATTTCTATAGATATTTCTTAAAGAAAATAACTATTTGAATAAAAGTAATTATTTCAAAATCTACAGATTATATCAAAACCCTTATGAACCAATGTTATACGTAGCCCTCTGAGATAGGATTTGGTGAATGGTGATCAACAAATATAACCATGGTGCCTCATATAAATATTTATAAACAGAATGGAAAGTTTGACCATCATCATCAAATACGATTTTAGTAACTTTTAACGCACAGTGACAAAATGCATATTATTGTAAACTAAAGCATATGCATGCCAAAAACATTATCTGTGTATAGATATATGTATGAGTGCTCAGTTTAGGTTCATCATCATCATCACTTTATTATTATCAGTAGAAGATTCCCAATACACATAGCTGACCAAGCCGTGTTTCACTAAAACATAGATGTATAAAAAGGGTACATCCTGATAAAATATATTTAGCTTCTTTATAATTTGAATGAGTGGCCTGAGTTGTTAGGATTAGAGCCAGTGCAGTAACTAATTCAAAATAAATAGATAATATGATTTGAGATTGACACAAATTACATAATAGTAATTAAAATTTTACATATAAGAATAATAATAATTGGAGGAAATATAATTACTAATTAATAAGGACAATAAAACAAATTTAGTTAGTGGGTAAGCAGAAAGACAAATTAAAAAAAAAAAAAGTGAAAAAATGTTGCAATGGGCATAGGCAAAGTTTGAATGTTGGTGAAGTAAATTATAAGTGGAAGGTTTATATATAATTTAATGAAAAGAGTGTTAAAACAGAAAATATAAAAATAATCACACTAATTATAAAATAATAAAGTCAATATTAACATGTTTTAGAATTGAAAAAAATAATGTGAAGTAAAAAAACGAAGAAAAAAAGGAGAAAATAAAGCAAATTCACTAAACATAGTACAGAATAATAACCAACAAGACACACAACGCAAATAAATAAAAAAATCAAATGTTTGTTTTAATATGGAAGTTCTTGTGAAAATGATGGGATTGATGGTGAATGAATTGTCAAATGAAAGAAAGTCAGCAAGCAAGAGAGAGAAGAATAAAAATGCAGAGAAAAGTAATTAAAACATAGAGAAAATATTAAAAGAAAATAAAGAAAGTTGGTAACTAATGATGATAGCACTAAAAAATAACTGGGAAAATATATTTTGAAAAGATGCATAGAGGCTAAATACAACAGAATTCGATGAAAAATATGGAGATTCAAATGCTCGAAATAACAGCACAAAATCAACAAAATCGAACATTAAATGAAGAAGCTATATAAAATATTCAGAAAAATGTAAAGCAAAATATGTAACTATATCAAAATTACAGAAGAATAAAAAAAAAATTGTAGTAAAAATAAATTAGCTATAAAGATAAAAAAAATGAAATGAAGACATAGTTAGAGATATTAAGCTGGTAATTACCACAAAAATAAAAAGGTAATAATAGTCAAAAAACACGAAGAAATTATTTGCTGACTGGAAAAGATAAGAGGTTAAACATGAAGAAATAAAAAAATAATAAAGTTCAATGAAAGAAAATTGGTAAAAGGGGTTCAAATAATGGCAAATTCCCCTAATGAAAATGAAATGAAACTCAAACAGTAATTAATGAAAAGGCAATATTGAATCCTATTCCACATAATGAGGTAGATTGCCTAGTGAACCAATTCTTGAACATCAGAACACTTAGGGGCCAGTCTAGTGAAGCACTTATTGAACCTTTGCACTATCTGAAAAAAATATTTCAGTTTAAACTTGATACGAAAAGAATGTAAGATGGTGATAGCTTGCGACTACTTACAGGAAAAATCTTAAGCATGTGATTTTCTGTTTACCAAGCCTATTACTTTTCAAATTTATAAAGGACATTATTTATACTTATTGGATAAAAGATTATCTAGAGGGTATACTATACAAAGTCTCTTGGGAAATGCATAATCCTGGTGTGTGACTCAATTGAGAGTCCTCACTACTCATCCTCTACCTGAATGTCAGATAACTTGAATTATAAAGAGAAATTTTCCTATTAAAATTATTTTGAACCCACAATAAGAATTTAATGATTTATACATATATGAAGAAAGCCTTTTTAAAATAATATAATTTGTGGATGTTAAGAATTGATATTTTAATTGTTTTTAATATATTTTTTTTATTTGAGTGAAATGTTTCATTGACAATTATTTTTAAATTATAAGATATAGATGTAAATTATTTATATAAATTTATACTTTTAATTAAACTACAAATTTTCTATTTTTTATGATGTTCAGTAAATTTATTATTTGTTTATTTTTTATGAATTCATTTGAGAGTGTCTAAATAAATTATTAATAATCCTGTTTGACTATTTTGTAGTTGTGCATCAATCAATAATCTCATTTTGAATATAAAGATATTCATTTTATATTAAGCATAAGCTTATTCAGTATGATCACTGAAAAGCAGGATTGTTACCAAGAGTACAGTGATGATGATACTAGAGATTGAAATATTCATATAGAGTTTTTTTCTAATCTTTAGGTGCACTATCAAAATACATATAATTGTATACTAATGCATATAAATGTGAGAAATGTTATTTGGGTGTATATTATATGAATGGACAGTCTATGTACTATATCATCATCATCACTTTTAAATCATCAGTTGAGGATTTCTAATACAATACATATGATTGTGTTTGGATCTCTTGAAATCTGTAAACCCTATTTAAGAACAAAGATTAGTCCCTAGGGTTAAATGTGTATAAAGAAGTTTGGATACTTTTTTGAATAGATTGCTTCTGTACTGGCAATAAATTTAAACTTATTTTACTCATTATTGTAAAGTTTTAATTATTTATTAAGAAAACATGAAGTGTACGTAAATACTTTTAAGACAGGCTATAACCTGTATCAAATGTGTCTTGAAATTTATAATAGTCAAGCAATATCTTTATTTTGCCAATAGAGGGACCTCTCACACCACAAAATAGCAACTTTTATAAAGATAAGAATGACCATATTATCTTTAACCTAAATTTCCATTTATATATATGCCAATCTGAAGTATCTTGATTTGGGAGTGTGAAGCTGTTGTTCTCTCCACTGTTTAAGTCCACTATTTCCTTAACAAATTAACTTCATGAAATCTTGCGATTTACAATAAGTTAGATATTGCTTGACTATTATACATTTCAGGGTGCATTTTCCTGTCATAAAAGTATTTACATATACTTACTGTGTACTTAATAAATAATTACAACTTTACAATAGTTTATATATTTCCAGTATAAAGATCGTAATATTAACTTATTGTAAATCACAAGATTTTGCAAAGGTTAATTTGTAAAGGAAATACTGGCTTAAACAGTAGAGAGAATAACATCTTCAGGCTCCCAAATCAATATACTTCAGATTGGCCTATATAAGTGAAAATTTAGATTAAAAATAAGATGGTCACTCTTATCTTTATAAAAGTCATTATCTTATGTCATGGTTTGAGAGGTCTCTCTATCAGCAAAATAAAGAAATTGCTTGAATATTATAAATTTCAAGGCACATTTGATGCAGGTTATAGCCTGTCTTAAAAGTATTTACTCTTTATTGTAAGATAAAGTATTATAAGATTTGATAAATTCAGAATATTTAATATTATTTAATTAAGTTAAGGCTTTGTGTTCATCTCCTAGATATCTCATGCATATTACTCAAATAAAAATTATATATTGAGACATGTATTGAGCCAGAAGAAATTATCCTAACAAACCATTAATAAATTTGGCTTTCAACTTCAGAACCAGAAAAATTATTGATATGATTTACCATATTGGATACACATTACATTTTAAATTCCCAAGCTTATGAATCATAAAATCAAACTAGTCAAAGTCTTTTATTACAAATGTATCATATAGACAAACAGAGAATGGTTAGAAATTTGTAATATTAAATCAATGGACAGACTATTAAAATTACAACAAATAGAATTGTTTTTTTAACTGGATATATATAGCAAATTTAAATAAATAGTAGCAAACTGTTCATACAGTTGTAACACTCAGTATAAGCCATAGTAAGGATAGGAAATGGTGATCATGTAATGACAAAATTAAAAAAAAAACAAATTTTAATTATTGATTTGTTAATTGTCAGAATTGACCCTTAATATATATATATATATACACACATTTACAACCTTGATATGTTAATTAGAAATTTATTCTTTATATTTTATGAAAATGAATTACTGTTTATAAGTTCAATATTATTTTTCCATTGTAAACCAAAATAAAGAATTCCTATTATAATTCTAAGATATTTTAAAATATTAGTTGACAAAAACTATGAGGATTGTTGAAAGTGCTCCTAAGTGACATTTATATTTTTGATTCTTTTTAAAATTTTTAATTACTGTACTTTCTAATATTTTTTTATAAGTTTACATATATTATTTTGAGGAAATACAGACATCGATTTGTAATATTATTTTAATGGACATAAATATTTTTACATATGTTTTAATAATCATTTTTTATATAACTAATTTATGAACAACATATATGAAACATAAAACATTTAATTTTATAATAGGTATTGTTATGGTGATTGTAATAACAGAAATTAAAATGTGTAATACTTAATAATAATATTAATTCTCTTCAAGTAAACTTTTCTGATTCACTTAACTATTTCCAAAATGTATTTATTTATTCCCCTGTTTATATTTTACTCTAAAATTGATCACAACACATTTATAAATAGATGCTAAATGTTAATAATAAATAAGAATGTTGTTTAAATAGTATAGTTTCCATTGTTACCTGGTTAATATTAATATTTCAATATCTCCATTATCCATAAATCAAGTGAAATAAAAATTAAACAATACCAATAAACTTCTTTATTTTTTTTTAAATACTGGTTACTTGCCTTGACAACAGTTTGAAATTCTTGATTGTTATCTATGTTGGGATTGTGTAAGTGTTGACTGTTATATATATATATATATATATATATATATATATATATATATATATATATATATATAAAATCATATTTTTGGGTTCATCCGTGTTAAAAACTTTAATACAATACACTGACGTTTACTTGGTCACACAAGCCATCCACAGAGTTATAACTCTGTGGATGGTTGTGTGAAGTAACGTCAGTGTTTGGTATTAAAAGTTTTTAACACGGATGAACCCGCAAAATATGTATTTTATATATTTAACCCGTGCAAATCTTCGTTTTAACATATATATATATATATATATATATATATATATATATATATATATATATATATATAATAAATACAGCATTTTATAGGTGTACACTGGAATGACTTACATTACAAATGCTATTAATATCGATGCATTGAGTATTTTTATCAAACTGCCAAGAAACTGAGAAATGACTATTTTTTAAGCTATCTTGGATCTTTTACAGATGACAAGTCTAATAAATGATATTATTTGGGTTGAATATCAAATAATTTCAACTTCTTTCAATATGATGAAACATTAAATTTTACAAGATAGATATAAATTTTTATTCATTGTGAATTAAGACTCTATTTTGTGAAGTATAATGTTTAGCCATTGTTAAAGAGGCTGTGCTTGCCTCTGTATTAGATTTGAGATTTGATCTTAATAATACTAGTTTTCAAACTTATTATCTCTGTAAAATCTGGTGTAGTTTACATAAATGGTTATTTACATTTTCTGGGTAGTTGGATAAAGAAACCATTCATTCATATTAGCAGTGTATACTAAAATTGGTCTTTGATATATATATATATAAAATACATATTTTGCGGGTTCATCCGTGTTAAAAACTTTTAATACCAATACACTGACGTTTCGACTTGGTCACACAAGCCATCCACAGAGTTATAAAAAGGTAGAAAGACGGTTGTAGAGGCGCTACAATCACTGGTTTGAATAAAACATTAAAAATCCCACCAATAGCAAAAATGTTAAATTTAAGAATGTTTTTAAAGAAATCTTTCCAAATAGGAGGAAGTTTGCACGTATCATCTTGCTTATTGATACAATCTGGCCTTTTAAGTATCTCAATGGCTTCTCTGATTTTGCATTGGTAGAGATTATCACATCTGGATATGATCCTGGTACTAGAAAAATCTATTTTATGACCTGAATCTATAGTATGGAGTGAGAGTGCTGATGATGATGAGTGTTGTTTAACTGCATTAGCATGCTCATCTCTCCCAACACTGATGTGACGATTACTCATACCTATGTAAGAAGCTTTACAATTTTTACATGAGATTTGATAGACACCATGAGATTCAAGAGGGATTGAATCTTAGGCTTGGTTATTATATTGCTGATCTTTTGATGAGCAGAAAATGCTGTATCTATATTATAGCGTTTTAATATACGTCCGATACTGTCTGTAGTTCCTTTTACATATGGAACACAAATCCTAATAGCTGACTTATCATCTTTTTGTTTCCTATTTTGGGCTTGAAATAAGGCTTTTTTTATAAATTTGTAATTATAACTATTTGCTAATAAAACACTATTAATATGATTTATTTCTTCTTTCAGATGTGTGTCATCTGAAAGATTAATTGCTCTATTTAAAAGAGTTTTGGCTACAGAAACTATCTGAGCTGGGTGATGATGAGAATGGAAATGGAAATATCTGTCTGTGTGTGTATCCTTTCTGTAAATAGAAAAAGATAAGCTATTTGGTGTTCTGGTGACTAGAACATCAAGAAAAGCGAGTTTTCCATCAGACTCTGCTCCATTGTAAATTTATTATGAGGATGCATATTATTTAAATGTAAGAAAAATTATCTAATGTATTTTTCCATGTTGCTACAGACAAAAGGTCATCTTGTCCGAGCCAAATGAGAGGTTTTAAAGATGATGATTCTAAAGAAGTTCTATATATTCCATGAATAAATCAGCTATTACTCCTGAGATAGGGAGAAGAGAGTACCAAAAATGTTGTAATGTGTATTGTATACAAAATAGGTTTTCAGAGACAATGTTAATCAAAGCAACAATATTGTCTGGTAAATTATCGTAAGATTATATGTAAAGCTCATCAATTGGAATGTTTGTAAACAAAGACACAAATCAAAACCAGAATGTCACTAGCATAATTTTTAAACTTTTAAAAACAGAAATAAAATGAAGAGAGTTTTAATATATGATTTAATAGATGGGATTGTAGGTTTCATGAAATCCAAAGTATCTAGCTAAAATATGAGTGTTGAGAACCGTGTATTGCTATTGATCTGAAGAAGGGATCTGGTAGAATTTTGGAAGTCCATAAAATTTTGGAAAGAACACAAGATTTTTCACGAGGGATTATTTTATTTTTTATCTCTGTTCAATAGGTGATTTATTAATAATACTTTTTGTTGCTTTCCAAATATAGTATGATCCTTTTTGATACTTTATAAGTTTTATCACTAAGCAGATCTAAAATTTTATTATGGTAAATTCAAAATCAATTACAACGTGGCAATTTATCAGCTGGAAGTACAACAATTGAGTCCGGATTTATATTATTTAAGCTTGTCTTTCTTTCTTTGAAAAATTATTTTTCAAAGAAGAAAGACAACATTAAATAATATAAAATCGGACAAATCAATTGTTGTACTCCAGTGATAAAGGTAATGCCACAGTTGTAATGGATCGTGACATTTACATAATAAAATTTTCGATCTGCTTAGTGATAAAACTTATAAACTTATCAAAAAGAGATCATACTACATATTTGGAAAAACAACAAAAGCTATTATTAATAAATCACCTATTGAAACAGAGATAAAAAATAAAATAATCTGTGAAAAATCTTGTGTCTGTCCAAAATTTTATGGACTTCCAAAATTCACAAAACCAAGATACCTCTTCGTCTCAATAGTAAGTGCAATAGGTTCTCCAACTCATATTTTAGATAGATACTTATCGGATTTCATGAAACCTACAATCCCATCTATTAAATCATATATTAAAAACTCTCTTCATTTTATTTCTGTTTTTAAAAGTTTAAAAATTAATGCTAGTGACATTCTGGTCAGTTTTGATGCGTGTCTTTGTTTACAAACATTCCAATTGATGAGCTTTAAATATAATCTTACAACGTGCAATTTACCGACCATATTATTGCTTTGATTAAACATTGTCTCTTAAATACATATTTTGTATACAATGGACAGCATTACAGACAAGTTTTGGTACCTAGGCTCACCTATCTCAGGAGTAATAGCTGATTTATTCATGGAATATATAGAACTCGTGTTTAGAATCATCATCTTTAAAACCTCTCATTTGGCTCAGATAATAGATGCACTTGTCATATGGAAACATGGAAAAATACATTAGATGATTTTTCTTACATTTAAATAATATGCATCCTCAAATTAAATTTCATGGAGAAGAGTCTGATGGAAAACTCCCTTTTGTGTTCTAGCACCAGAACACCAAATAGCTTATCTTTTCTATTTACAGAAAGGATACACACACAACAGATATTTCCATTTCCATTCTCATCCACCAGCTCAGATAGTTTCTGTAGCCAAAACTCTTTTAAATAGAGCATTAATCTTTCAGATGACACCATCTGAAAGAAGAAATAAATCATATTAATAGTGTTTTATTAGCAAATAGTTATAATTACAAATTTATAAAAAAAGCTTATTTCAAGCTCAAAATAGGAAACAAAAAGATGATAAGTCAGCTATTAGGATTTGTGTTCCATATGTAAAAGGAACTACAGACAGTTCGGACTATATTAAAACGCTATAATATAGATTAGCATTTTCTGCTCATCAAAAGATCAGCAATATAATAACTAGTTTAAGGATTCAATCCTCTGAATCTCATGGTGTCTATCAAATCTCATGTAAAAATTGTAAAGCTTTTACATAGGTATGAGTAATCGTCGCATCAGTGTTAGGAGAGATGAGCATGCTAATGCAGTTAAACAACACTCATCATTATCAGCACTCTCACTCCATACTATAGATTCAGATCATAAAATAGATTTTTCTAGTACCAAGGATCATATCCAGATGTAATAATCTCTACCAATGCAAAATCAGAGAAGCATTGAGATACTTAAAAGGCCAGATTGTATCAATAAGCAAGATGATACGTGCAAACTTCCTCCTATTTGGAAAGATTTCTTTAAAAAACATTCTTAAATTTAACATTTTTGCTATTGGTGGGATTTTTAATGTTTTATTCAAACCAGTGATTGTAGCGCCTCTACAACCGTCTTTCTACCTTTTTATAACTCTGTGGATGGCTTGTGTGACCAAGTCGAAACGTCAGTGTATTGGTATTAAAAGTTTTTAACACGGATGAACCCGCAAAATATGTATTTTATATATTTAACCCGTGCAAATCTTCGTTTTAACATATATATATATATGTGTGTGTGTGTGTGTGTGTAGGTAGGTAGGTAAGTAGATAAAAAGGTTAACAGACTGTCAGCGCATCATCAAAGAGAAATAATAAAAATATTACCCATAAGACTCACTAAGTGCTAATAGTGAAAGCTTGAATTGTTCTATTCTTATTTTATTAATAGCTATGGCATTTGTTGACCAGAAGTAAATGATTATCTGATTTAATTATAGGACAGTTATATGTGACCTATTGTACTCTTCAGGTTTTGTCTATTTCAGCTTAATCCATTGGTTACTATGACATTTGAATATATTAAACAGTAATACAAAAGATAAGACAAATAAAATACAGTGACAAAATGTTATATATTCCATAAAAGGTAGCTAATAGAACTAACCATATGTATAATATGGGGAAAGATGAAAGTTAGGATGAGAATGATGCAATATTTGCTTATGCACAGAAAAATAAAAATTAGTTTCACAAATGCATCAGTATTAATAAAATGGGTTTAACCAGGTAATGTCAAGATAATTAGTAAAGAAAGAAATGATTGAAAAATTAAAATTAATGAGCCTTAGTTTATTGTTTAAAATGATTATGAGTAAATTCAGAGAGCCACAAAAATTGAAATAATATGGAAAAACATATTTAATGAAAGGTGTTGTGTTAACAACATTAATGTGTTAAATGTATACTAAACTTTAAAATATTGGTGTATTGAATATATATATATATATATATATATATTACTACATATATATATATATATATATATATATATATAATGTAGTAGTATTTTTATATTATACATAACAATAACAATAGAAGGAGAAGAAGCAGTAGCAGTAGTAATAGTAATAATAATAATGTCTAAATAAACAGATGGATATTCCCCTTTATTAGAAAAGGAAGATGCCTTAAAATGATTGATATTCTTTGGAATTCTTTAATTTCTGATTGCTTTCATGGAAATCAATTTAATTTTAAGCATTATCAGCTTTATTATTTAAGTAATTCATAGATTTCAGTGTACTTTGAAAGTTAAAATTGACCATTTGTTAGTCTGTTTACAGAACAGGTTTATTTGTCAGTTCAATTAGCATTATATAAACTTCTTTTTAGTAATCTTACTCTCTTCAGTCAAATTGCAATCTTTAGTGTCTATATAAACATATTAGGCCATAGATAAAGGTGAATATCCACCTTTAGTAAAAATGGAGGTGACCTTGACATTAGATTGAGATTCTTTATTGGTATTGTTTGATACTGTTTAGTTGTTGACTGCTTTCATGTATTTATTTATGTATGAGGAAGGACCATAAATAACTGTAATTATTTTCTCTTTTGCATGTTTGTTGTAGTATATGTTTCAGCTATTACATAATTCTTGCAGTGAACATCAGCCTGACAAATGATATCTCTGTGTAAAATTGTGGTTTCACATAGCATATTTTTTTCTAAAGTGCATTTCATGTCTTTGTCAATTTTTTTTGTATTGATTGAAATGTTAGAATTAACCCTGATTTTTTTTGAACACAAATGGCATTATTCTCTCAGATATTTTATCTGCAAGTTATGAAACATATACATGATGTAGTAAACATAAACATCCTTTTTTGTGCAAAGAAAGTGTCATCATCTCTCAAAACCTTGAGTGTAAAACACTTTTTAACTAAATTCAGCTGATCAAGTTTATCTATCGGCCATATTCATTTGATATCACTTCATGCAATTTTTTTTAAAATCTCTCAAATGAAAAAATGTTTCAATTTTTTTTTCTGTATACATGGAAGTGGTGGGGAAAATGACTGAGATATTTTAGGGCATCAATTTGGAAGTATTTCCAGATTACTTTGAAAAATAAAAAAATATATTTAGATTTGTGTATTGCATCAAATGGATAGTAATTTGAACGAGATTAGATTTACAACACTCAAAAAATAAACAATTTTTTATTATAAAATTCTAATTATTTTAGGTATCCCTGTGTATATAACTATTTGTTTAATAATTATTCGAATTAATCAGAAAATAGTAAATCCCTATTGTATTACTTTAGTCATATTTTTATTGAACTTTTAAAAAGAAATGCAAAGATTTGGTTTATTTAGTTACCTTTTTACAGAAGTGATTTGAAGGATGAGTCATTTATCTATTATGCTTTAAAAATATGATTTTTTCTACAGTACAGGATTTTTCATACCTGCACTTCTATATGTAATATATAAGAGTTTGAACTCCAACATTTACATGACCCTCAACCATCCATCTATCCCATACCACTGATACACTTGATCACACATATGCTGAAAAGATTAATAATCACCAATTAGTATTTCATACTAAATCAGCACTCATCAGTTAGTCCAGATTATCATCTCCACACATATATACAATCAGAGCTCAGTTTTTACATTTTCAATAAAATGGATGGCTGAAGAGTTGTGGCATGGAGTAGTTTGAAGCCTGTTCATGAAGATTGCTATCTTAATATAAGCTAAGCTTTGATTGTATATATCAGGGGTCCCCAACCCTATGCCTGTGAGCACCATGGCACCCACAGACCATTTTATGTGTGCCCGCCACTATCCGAACACAATAAAAAATTATTTATCTGATAGAATTAAATTTAATTTTTAAAATTTCTTATAAATTATTGTATTATATTGTAATCAAGTTGTAGGGCATACTATACTTTTATAGTGTAAAAATATAAATGTTAATTATATGTTAAAATTTTATTTTTGAAATAAATACTTTTTTGTACATTATGTGTATTATTAATAATATCCAACTATAAATTTACACTAAAAAAATAAATGGTGCCCATCATCTGGTTGAAAAAATAAATGGTGCCCACCACCTGTCCAGTATTATAGAATGTGCTCTTAAGTGCAAAAAGGTTGGGTACCCCTGGTATATATGCATGGAGATGATAATCTGGACCAACTGATGAGTGCTGGTTTAGCACAAAATATTTATATTGGTGATTATTTATCTTTTCAACATGTGCGTGATCAAGTGTATCAGCAGTATGAGATAGCATGGATGGTTGAGGATCATGTAAATGTCTGAGTTCAAACCCCCTATCTATTATGCTTTAATAAGTTTTTTAGAAAAGTAACTATACTCATTTTAGAAAAACAGAACTAAGCTAAATTATTACTTTCTAAAAATACCATTTGATTAACTAGTATAATAAATGAAGCATGATGTTTAAAAGATAGTTTAAATTGTTGGTTGCTAATGTCATTAATATTGTCAACTTGATTAGATATGTAATGAACAGCACATCAATTTTATAAAACAAAACCTCATAAACATCTCCCAGAAAACTAACTGCATTGGTCAATTACTATTGGATGAGTATTTTCTCTAACTTCATTGGAACCAATTGAATAAAAACAGAATTTTTAAAATTGAGAAAGAAATTCCAATGAATTATTATTTTTTACCTTTGTTTAAGTAGGTCAAAGATTCTAAAGTATCCTAAAAATTAATTTAATAAAGATGTCAAAAACTCAAAAGTTTACTTTAGAAACTGTCTATGAAAGACATTAGGTAGATGCAAATCACTCCTATGACATGTGTTTCACTTATTCCAGTCTCCACGAGTGATTTTGTCTTTCTACATATCAAGAATCTCAATGCTTTTGTTTTAATTATATAATGATAAATTAAAATGATTCAAATTATAAAATTCATTTTACTTTTAATCTCTAGATACTATTTTTATTGTTTTAATCTTTCCAGACATCAGACGCACTTGATATTATAAATTTATTTTCTCAGTGATATTAATGAAAATATACATCACTGAAGAAATAATTTAAAATATAATTATATCTTATTTGAGAATTTCAAATAATTATAAAAGTAATTAGAGATTAAAGAGATTTGAAAAATAAAATTGATAATTTGAATTAGTTACAAAAATAATATGTATATAATTTTCTTAGTTTGTATTTATAATATTATGTCTATCTAGGTGTACATAAATACTTTGTAGGCAATGGTTTCTAAATGATTTCATTTAAAAAAATATTTGTTTATCACATGTATATTCAATAAAAGTAAACTATAAGTTTCTAATCATTTATGTGAAATTCTAATCAGAAAATAATTAATTAAAAAAATATTAGATAATTTATAATAAAAATTAGAAAATTGTCATTGATAATGTATATTTACAAAAAAATATTTTAAACATTAATCCATACGAATACACTTTATATTTTATAGTATTTCTATTATGTATATGATTATGAAGCCATAAAGCTTTGAAAGCGCTAAGCTTTAAATAAATTTAGTAAAATAACTTCTTTAATAGCGTTATAAGCGCATAATTATTGATATTATGTATATTATTTGGGTTTAAAGTATGATTGTTAAAAGTGTGAAGTAATAGTAGTAAAAAAATAAGAAGTTTTGATTTTAAAAAAAAAAGTTTACATTCTAACAATTAAATTTATATAAAAATGCAAAAAAAAAAAAGAAAAACAAGTTAACAATAATCAAGTATCAATTAATACATGCTTACTTTATTAAATCACAAAGGAATAATAATTAATTTTATTATTACACACTTTTCACATTTCCAAAGTATTTTTAACTCTTTATTTAAATAAATCATTATAATGTGAACAGGAATTTTCTTTTCCGTAGATAATTAAAGTAATCATTTTTACTTTACTCACACATTCATCATTCTTTTATCATACTGCCCTTAGAAACATAGTTTAATGTGAGCCTATCTTACTATTTACACTTTCTGTATTAATTGTGTTAATGGGATCGAGTGTTTATGCAGCTATATTTCTACTGAAAATATTTATTTTTTGCTTTATGATTTTTTAATCTTCTGAATTTCTATCTTTGATTTTTTTCTCTTCTAATATTTAGATTGGCTATTTCATTTACCAGTGGATGCTAATAATATATATATATATATACAATTTTGGGGATTTCAACACAGTCCTCAAGCTCCCTTCATTTATCCACTCTATCTCAAATATGACTACACACATGTGCAAAAGATAAATAATCTCCAATATACACATATTTCGTGCAAAACCAACAGTCATCAGTTCTTTCAGATCAACATCTCCCACACATACATATAATCAGTGCTTCATTTATATTATGATAGACTATTAGCGTCTGAGCATCTCTATGTTGATACTTGGTGCAGATTTTGCTACTAGGCAACGAGCCCCCTGCTCACATGATACGAGCCAAGCTATAAATGAACAACTAGTAATGATTATAAGCTAAAAGATTCATGCTGTAATTGCATGTATTTTCCTTAATTAAAAGAAAGACAGCAAATCTTCAAACATTATTGGACAGGCTTCAATCTACTTCACCATCCAACTCTTCACTCTTCTATATCTTTGAAAATCTGTTGATGAAACACCCAAATCTCATGCTGATTCCAAGAGTATTATCACACCCATGTTGACATTAAGTCACTCTGACCTTTGTATATAAAACCTTGTCTATTTGAATATGCAGAAAAGGGTTGGGCAGAATGCAGCCTGAATCTGTAATATTTGAAATACATGCATACTTCATATACCTGGAGTTTAATTGTAATTATAGGTAATTTGATGAAGATTTTTAAGCTTCCTTCATTTACCCAATCTATTTCAAATCTTTAATACACTTGACTACAAACATGTAAAAAAAATAAATGATCTCCAATATATGGAAAAGATCCTATATGTGAGGGTCAGAATAACATAGAGTCAACATGGGTATGACAATAATATTGGCATCAGCATGAGATTTAGGTGTTCCATAACCAGATTTTCAATGGTATGGAAGGCTGAAGACTTAGTCTTTAATAGATTGAAGCCTGTCTATTAAAGTTTGAAGATTTGCTATCTTAATATAAATCAAGCACTGATTTTATAAATGTGTGGGAGATAATCTGTACTATCAGATAAGTGCTGGTTCAGCAAGAAATACATATGTTGAAGATATTTGTCTTTTTCACATGTGTGTAGTTATGTATATTGGTGATTTGAGATAAAATGCATAGGGAAAAGAGCTTGAAAGATGTGTTCAAATCACCTATAATTACAATTAAACTTCTGTAATAATAATCAGCATTAAGCTAATGCACATGCATTTTGTGAATTTTAACTATAAATAAATACTCTCACTTTCCAAACCCAAGATAAAGTCTTTGTGAAAAGATAGAATAAATCCATCAATCCTTTCAACCCAAACATTTAATTATGTGCAAATCTTAAGTATTTGGAAATGAGAGCATGGAGATTTAAAGGGATTGTTTAATATCTCCATGCTCTCATTTCCAATTACTTAAGATTTGCCCATACTTAAATGTTTGGGTTGAAAGGATAGATGGATTCATTCTATCTTTTCACAAAAACTTTATCTTGTGTTTGAAAAATGAGAGTATTCATTTATATTTAAAATTCACAAAGCACATGTGCATTAGCTTAATGCTGATTATTATTACAGTTAAAAACATTGTGCTGCATAAAATAAATATCTTAATTAAAATTCTGGTATATGAAATATGCCTGTATTATTTATATATATATATAACGTATTTTGCAGGTTTATCCGTGTTAAAAACTTTTAATATTAATATACTGACGTTTCGACTTGGTCACACAAGTCATCCACAGAGTGAGAAAAGGTAGAAAGATGGTTGTAGAGGTGTGACAATCACTGATTTGAAAAACATTAAAGTTCCACTAATAGCAAAAATGTTAATGTTTTTTTTAAAAATATTTCCAAATAGGAGAAAGTTTGCATGTATTATCTTGCTTATTGATACAATTTGGCCTTTTAAGTATCTCAATGGCTTCTCTAATTTTGCACTGGTAAAGATTATCACATCTGGATATGATCCTGGTACTAGAAAAATCAATTTTATGACCTGAATCTATAGTATGGAGTGAGAGTGCTGATGATGATGATGAGTGTTGTTTAACTGCATTAGCATGCTCATCTCTCCTAACACTGAAGCGATGATTACTCATACCTACATAAGAAGCTTTACAATTTTTACATGAGATTTGATAGACACCATGAGATTCAAGAGGGATTGAATCCTTAGGCTTGGTTATTATATTGCTGATCTTTTGATGAGCAAAAATGCTGTATCTATATTATAGCATTTTAATATATATCCGATACTGTCTATAGTTCCTTTTACATATAGAACACAAATCCTAATAGCTGATTTTTCATCTTTTTGTTTCTTATTTTGTCTATTTTGGGCTTGAAATAAGGCTTTTTTTATAAATTTGTAATTATAACTATTTGCTAATAAAACACTTTTAATATGATTTATTTCTTCTTTCAGATGTGTCTCATCTGAAAGGGTAATTGCTCTATTTAAAAGAGTTTTGGCTACAGAAACTATCTGAGTTGGGTGATGATGAGAATGTAAATGTAAATATTTGTCTGTGTGTGTATCCTTTCTGTAAATAGAAAAAGATAAACTATTTGGTGTTTTGGTGACTAGAACATCAAGAAAAGGAAGTTTTCCATCAGACTCTGTCTCCATTGTAAATTTAATATGAGGATGCATATTATTTAAATGTAAGAAAAAATCATCTAATTTATTTTTTCCATGTTGCCATATAACAAAAGTGTCATCTATGTATCTGAGCCAAATGAGAGGTTTTAAAGATGATGATTCTAACACAGGAGTTTCTATATTTTCCATGAATAAATCAGCTATTACTCCTGAGATAGGTGAGCCCATAGGAGTACCAAAACTTGTCTGTAATGCTGTCCATTGTATA
This sequence comes from Epiperipatus broadwayi, assembly GCA_028023455.1. NCBI lineage: Eukaryota > Metazoa > Onychophora > Udeonychophora > Euonychophora > Peripatidae > Epiperipatus > Epiperipatus broadwayi. Next base: position 1,133,535 of record JAQFVV010012662.1, on the reverse strand, counting down.
CAAAATATGCATTTAAAAGACAATGTTTAATCAAAGCAGTAATATGGTCTGGTAAATTGAAACATTGTGAGATTATATTTAAAGCTTCATCAATTGGAATGTTTGTAAACAAAGACACGACATCAAAACTGACCAGAATGTCATTAGCATTAATTTTTAAACTTTTTAAAACAGAAATAAAATGAAAAGAGTTTTTAATATATGATTTGATAGATGGGATTGTAGGTTTAATGAAATCCGATAAGTATATAGCTAAAATATGAGTTGGAGAACCTATTGCACTTACTATTGGATGAAAGGGGATATCTGGTTTGTGAATTTTTGGAAGTCCATAAAATTTTGGACAGACACAAGATTTTTCATGAGGGATTATTTTATTTTTTATCTCTGTTTCAATAGGCTATATATTAATAATAGCTTTTGTTGTTTTTTCCAAATATGTAGTATGATCTTTTTTTGATAGTTTATAAGTTTTATCATTAAGCAGATCTAAAATTTTATTATTGTAAATGTCATGATCCATAACAACTGTGGCATTACCTTTATCAGCTGAAAGTACAACAATTGATTTGTCCAATTTTATATTATTTAATGCTTGTCTTTCTTTCTTTGAAATATTATTTTTAGGAAGCATAGCTTTTTTTTAAATATTACAAATCTCAGCTCTAGCCAAATCTGCTGAAGGAGAATCTATTTTATCGAGAGCTGATTCAACATTACAAACAATTTTCTCAAAAGGTATCTGGGAAGGTGTTAAAGCAAAATTGAAACCTTTTTCTAAAACTGAAATTTCATCTGTAGAGAGGGCTTTCTTAGATAAATTATAAATGGCTTTTTGATTTGGTTACCTAATGTTTGGGGATTGTGTTCTAATTAGCATTTCCTCTTATTTGGAAAGATTTTTTTAAAAACGTTCCTAAATTTAACATTTTTGCTATTGGTAGAACTTTTAACGTTTTTCAAATCAGTGATTGTAGCACTTCTACAACCATCTTTCTACCTTGTGTGACCAAGTCGAAATGTCAGTATATTAATATTAAATGTTTTTAACATGGATGAACCCGCAAAATATGTTTTTTATATATTTAACCCATGCAAATCTTCATTTTAACTTTAACACACACATATATATATATATATATACTGTTAAAATAAGGTTGCCTTGACAACAGATTGAGATCATTTATTGTTATTGATATTGGGATTGTCTAAGTGTTGACTGATTTTAATGATATATATATATAATAAATAAAGTTTGATATCTGTATTCGTTTCACAATATATGTAATATACAAATCAATATATATATCAAAATACAGTACAATTTATATAAATTATATTCTTTTAGAAGTACTTTCGACTATACACTTTGTAGTCTTTATCAACTATATAACGTTGAATAATCAAAACGAGACAACCCTTAACAATACCCATAGTTCAATTCAGATTTCCCACAATTCTGTTATCTTAACATTTGATGACTGGCGATTCATTAACATTTGACGATTTCTTGAAATCAACATAGCCTCTTTTATTTTACGTTTATTATGACAACGTTCAATTTGAATAATTTTCATATTTTTATAATCAAATTTAAATCCATATTGACAAGATTTATTATGATCAAATATAACAGATGATAAACCTTACATCTGTTTTTTTAATAAATTTGTTTTATGGATTTAAAAATTTTATAAAAAAAATTTAAAAAATTAAATAGAAATAAAAAAAAAAAAAAAAGAGGGGTTAAAAAGATAAAAAGTAATGATAATGATAAATGAATAATAATATATCTGTATATATATATATATATATATATATATATATATATACACTAAAATTATCCTACACAATTCATTGGTAAAATAATCTATTACAAAATGTTAATTATCTGCAATAGTTTTAGCAATCACCAGAGTAAGGTGGTCTCATCTTAAACTGGTTTGTTAAAGATATATAAAGGTAATTTATATTTACACAAATGTAAATTAATTGAGACATAATTTCATATTTATTTCTAATTCTTATAAATACATGATATTTATAAAGCTTGGAGAAGCCATTTTAATGTGGGCCCCTTTTTCCTGGTCATGTGTATTGTATTATTTTATCAGTGCATGATTGTGATAGATCTTTGTATGTTTTTTTAGTTAGTGACATGTAGTGGGGAAGTGTTCAAACTCCTCACAGCTATTCCGTCCATCTTATACAACTTATACATATGATCACTTACATGTGAAAAAGATAAATGATCTCCAATACCATATTTCATGCTGAGTTGGTTTATATCACCATCTCCCACACATATTATATACAATCACTGCAGTTTATATTAAGATAGCAAATTTCAAATTTTAATGAACAAGTTTCAATCTTCTCCACTCTCCAACAATTCAGCCATCTACATCATTAAAAATCCAAAGATGAAATGCTCAAAGCCCTTGATGATACCAATATTGTTGTCATGCCTATGTTGACCTTAAATCAATATAATCCCTCATGCATAGGACCTTAATGTCCATTTAATTATGCAAAAGAGAGATGGGCAGAATGGGCATGACAATAATATCAGTATCTTCAAAGTCTTGAGTATTTCATCTTTGGATTTTCAATGATAAGAATAACTAAAGAGTTAAAGAGTGAAGAAGATTGAAGCTTGTCCATTGAAAGTTTGAAGACTTGTTATCTTAATATAAACTGAGCAGTGATTGCATATATGTGTAAGAGGTGGTGATCTGGACCAACTGATGAGTGCTGGTTCAGCATGAAATAAGTATATTGGAGATTATTTATAATTTTGACATGTAGGTGGTCATAAGTATCAGTTGTATAAGATAAATTGGATAGCTGTGAAAAGTTTGAAACTCAAAATTTAAGTCTCTTATGATTACACTAAGTTTAGTATAGATAATAAACATGTATTAAAATATTACATATTCAACCTGTATTCTTCTCATCCTTGGTCTGTATAATTAAATGGACATATTAAGATTCTAACCATGAGAGGTCAGATTAAATTAAGGTTCACATGGATGTAACAATAATGTTGCCATCATCAAGGGCTTTGAGGATTTCATTTTCAGATTTTCAATAATACTGATGGCTGAAGAGTTGAAAAATAGAGAAGACTGAAGTTTGTTCTTTAATGTTTGAAAATTTTTGATATTAATATAAATTGAGCAGTGATTGTCTATATGTGTGTGTTGGAGATAGTGATCTGGACCAACTGATGAGTGCTGGTTCAGCGTTAAATATGTATATTTGAGATCATTTATCTTTTTTACATGTATGTGATCATATGTATCAGTTGTATAAGATATATTGGATAGCTGAGAGAAATTTGAAAATCTGAGTTCAAGACTCTTATAATTAATTACATTAAGTTTAGTTTAGACAATACACATGTATTTAAATATTATATACACATACATATATAACATTACTTACAGAAGAAATGTATTTACTTGTAAAGATATTTATAATCAGTGATATTTTTAGATTTTATATATAAAGTATTACAATTGATTTACAACTCTCATATAATATTTAAAGTAATAAACTTAACATTTTCTGGTTTTAACATCAGACAAATATTATTTCTTGAATGTGTAATTTGAAGTTGCAATGTCAGTTTTTGATTGTTTGTATACTTAAAGTTTGTGATTGTTTGTCTGCTTACATTCCAAATGAAATTTAACTAAAGAAAGACATGGACAATTAAATATTGTTAGTCTGTTAAATTTATCTATGTTTTCTTTTAATTCAATTGTTAGTAATTGTGATGTTATTTTTGTGCTTCAATATTTACATCTAAAACATATGTGAACATCTACTAATTATATATATAGTTTGAGCCAGTATATATAATATGCTAATTTAAAAAGTTGGCTCTTGATAAGATCAATTTCCATTTCCATCATGGTCAATAAATGTTGGTTTATTTAAGAATATGCTTTAGATATGGGTGGATGGATCATGCTTTTAAAATATTTATTGATAGTGAAGTGCATGCCTATTTATAGTGCATGTGTTAACATTAGTTACCTCCCATATAAAGCCATATGTTTTTAAAAATCGCTTTATTAATAATTAGTATATCTAAGAAAATTAATGAGATTTATTATCACAAATAGCTAAAAATTAAAAACTTTCTATTCCTTGAGCTATATGATTTGAACCCGTATATATAATTTTCTGATTTAAAAATCAGGTTCTAACAAAATCAAGCTCCATGTCTAACACAATCAATGAATGTTGGTTTATTTAAGAATAAGCTTTAGATATAGGTTGGTGGACCTCATATACTTTTAAAATATTTATTGATAGTGAAAGCATGTGTCTATTTATAGTATGTGCATTATGGTTAATTTCCTTCCATATAATTTCATATATATTTAAAAATAGCTATATTTTTAATTATATATTGTGCCCTTGTCTGTAGATCATAGGTAGGGTAGAAAGGTCAATTATGAAAAAATTTTAAATTTTAAGTTATATTTAAGTGATATAAAAGTACTAATAGATTTGTAATACAATTTTAAGCTAAAATACCTAACAGATAACAGTATAATAAAGTATTTTCAAAAAGTAAACAGTTAAATAAAGTTTTAATATCATTGCTTATGGTTGTGAAAGCTGGCCATACAAAATAACACAGCTATAGACAGTTAAAATTATAGTAATGATTAGAATATAATATTTTCAGAATTAATAGTTTAAATAAATGAAAGATAATATTATAATTAGTCAAAATTAATAGGGTATATTTTTATTAATAAACTTCGGGATGGTGAGAATTATATTTGGTCCTATAAGTTTCAATTTATTTTTCAAAAATTTAGAAAGTACATTAGTTTTGGTAATTTAAACCGAGACATAAATAAAAGATTATTTTGTAAAGTGAATAGACACGTGATCGTATATTACATGCTTTCACGCACACACACACTTGGTAAATAATAATAAAGTTTGTGAATTTAAAACTAGATATAATTGTCATCTATCATAAAAATTAAAGTTTAAAATATTATAGATTGTCTTAATAATTATTTTAAAGATCAAATAATAATTTTATCAAACTATGATTAAATTTAATAATATTAAGTTAAAGTAATATTCCAGACATTACGTCATAAATATTTATTTAAAAAGTACAATTTATCATCCAAAATAGAATGACTAATATTGTTCGCGCTAAAAACAAATATTGACCAATCAACGGATTTAAATTGGCAAGAAAAAAATCTAAGATAGACAGAAGCGGGAGATGGAATGTGAAAGTTGAAGAGGAAGGTAACCTTTTTGAATTGCTTGTAACATCGAAGCTGAAAAAAGTAATATAAATTTATAAATTAATAATTATTCTAAAGTTAGTCTTTAACAGATAAAATAAATTTGTATCCAGAAAGATGATTTGCTAATTTCTACGTGATCTTACCAGTGGATTTAATCAAATTTGACCATTCAGCCTACAATAAAATGGAAATACCAAGAATAATAATTGAAATAATTATTGAAAGAAAAATGAGTGAAAATTGTATAAGTTTTGTATTATTTGTGCTCAACCAGAAATTAAATCCTATAACTAGGAAAAATACAAAGGAAAAGCTGTGTGAAAATATAAGGAAGCAACTATTTGCTATCGAGAGAATCTTATGACGAACATTTGTTTTATAAGTATTTAAAGCTAAGTCATATTTCTCTATGAGAAAAATCATAATAAGCGTTCAAGTATATAGAAAAAGAATGAGGAAGAAAAGTATGTTATATTAAAGGAAGAACATTATTTAAAATATAGTTTCTAAATTAAAAATAAAAGAAAAGCCATAGTCCTGTATAAAGTGCTATATGAACTTACTAAGAGGAACCTAACATTTTATCTCATCATAGAAAAAAGGAAAAGATATTGAATGGAAAGAATATTATTTTAAACAGATATAATTAATCACTAAAATGAGGAAAATGGATCCATGGAAATAAAGAAAAATTTGTTGAATTTTTAAAATAAAGTACAAGATGCATCGAGGAAAACCAAGCGCGCGGGGGAAAAATATAGCAGACTATGTAAAGGAGATCTCAAGAATAAGTGGAAAAAGATGAAGAAAATTAAGGATCATCGTCCAAGAAGAATTAATAAACAGAATTAAAAGTTTAAATTAGAACATTAAGTGACTGAAGAAAATAAAATATAATTTTTTGTTTTAGCTTTGCAATGAAAGATTTTCCAAGCGAGTCCAACAAAGCTGTATCGTAAATATAGTTTTAATTATTTTTTTTTTATTGTATTTAAAGTATAAAATTTGAATTAGCTTAGGGAAACATATAAACATAAATTTTATAATAATTATATTTAAATATACGAGCTAATGGAATGAGAGAAATATTAGTATAAATAAAAATGTGTGTATGGAAAATTTTAAATACCTACTAGAAGTCCTGGAATGGAGAAGTTTACAAATACGATCCCGAGGATAGAGATCGTTGGTAATTTTAATATTATTGGTAATATGTAATATTTTTTTTTATAGGTCATCTATTAATGAATGAAGTATGAAAGATGTTAAAAGTTATAAGTACACATTTATCCAACATCAAACATATATTTAAGAGAGTAGTAAAATTTTAAAATGTGCATGCAATAAATAATCTAAAAATGATTAATAATAAGTAGCATATTAATTATGTGATTCTTTTGAGTTTTATATTGAAAATATTCAAATAGTTTAGAACAGTAGAGATAGAAATATACGAGAAGTATAGTAAAGAATTTTCTTAAGAATAGCTGTATAGTTGAATAAAAATGAATTTTATTATTATTAGCAAGGTAGACAGAGAATTTGTCGATGTAATGAAGAGATGAATCTGAAGAAATCAATCAGATAGTGATTTGGGAGTACTGATGTCAAAGGAAACCAAGAGGATGTTTTATTAAACTATAAGGAATGAAATATGTGGATCATAATTATTTGTGTGACTTCAGTGTAGATAACTTCGCCCTACAACTGAGCACATATATTCTGGACAGTGTTTTTTTACATATCTTTGAAACTTTCTGATGTGATGAAGCTGAAGAAATAGCTTTAGCATCCTTCCAATACTAGAGGCAGATAGACAGATAAAAGTCACTCCTCTATGGCGTCCTTAAATTCACTGTGCCATGATTGTCAAAGTTTTATAAAGGATAATATCTTGTTTATTTTGATCCAACGCATCTATATCTTCGCTATCTTGATTTCATGAAAATACATCGTCAGGGAGATAATTTTATAGAAATGATACATAAGATAGAAAGTAAGTTAGATAGTAGTTATGTAAGAATAGTTATTTACTAGAGTAAAGTAGAATTGTATAAGTCCAAAGTGAAAGTATAAGTATTATAAAAGATGAAGAATCATATGATATAATTTTAAAACCAATTGCTAAACTGATATAATTTTAAAGGAAAAACCTTAGAATTAAGTTTTAAAACAATAATAAGATTTTAAAATATTGTACGTGAGATTTAGTAAAAGAGATTGCATGTTTATTTGGAAAATGAGTTAAAGAAATGTATAACAAAAATGTGTATTTTTACATAGTGTGTGGATAATGTTAATTGCTATATAAAGTTAAGGATGGGATCAAAATTTTATCAGTAATTATATTATGATTGATAATAAAAGGAACATGAAAATATCATAAGGATTAAATTCTGTAGGATTCCATACTAACAAGAATAAGTATAATTTTGTAATTTTTGTATAACTTTACATAACAGTAAAGATCTTATAGAAATATAATTTTGAAATTATAAGGACATAATGTCAAATAGAAAAGTTTAATGGATAGAAATTTTGTGTATTTAGCTAAGCTCAAAACATATATTCAATAATAATAATATTGTAAAATACTTTTGTAATTATTAATGGTAAAAGGGTAAAATAAAATTCGATAATAATAATGTTAAGACATCAACGGGTATAAATAAAAGTTTGTGATAAGTAAATAGGGATATCCGCTGTAAATAATGTACAAAGTGTTATTTGTTATAATGTTAATAAAATGTTATAAAATTTTATTAGTAAGCTTTGTGTCTTGGTTGTTGTTTTTCCTACACATGAAATGCATGAAATCACAAAACACGTTTATAATTAAACATGTTTATGATTTTGCACAGGATAATAAATATTAGAAATTTTAATAATTTATTTTGTTTTATTTACATAATAAAATGAAAGAAGTATAAGTAGAACAGGTATTGGTCATGGGTTAATTGCCACAATATTTAAGTAAAATATATGCGAACGTTACCACATAACTTTTGATTATCAGATTAATAAATGTTACCACGAAAATATTTAATACATCTAGAAAGAAAAGAAGATTATATTATTTTATTATTGTCATTGTTCTTATTAATTAGTTATTCGTTACGTAGTGAATTATGACATAAAATTCCCTTATCATAGTTTACTATGGCAATATGAAATCCGTTTTAATTACAATTTATGAACCTGAGATTTAGTTATTTATTTACTTATTGATTTATCTATTTGATTTTGATATGATTTGATTAATTTAACTCTATTTTATTTAATTAATTTAGTTATGTGAGCTAGAATTTGTTTTAAAAATATTAAGATATGATAAAAGTTTTAAAAGTCGTAGGAATGCTATTAGTCAATTATTTAGGATAGTGTTCTTATGCCATTGGGATAGTATCTCAATGATCTCTCGGCTTGTTCCTTTGTCATTGCTCCAGGTCTCATGGGAATAATAAAAGATGTTTATGTTGATTCATTTCACAGACATAACTGTGTTTATAAAGTTCTGAGCTAGTGATTATTTTATTTAATTATAATAATATATTTGATAGACTGAGTTAGATAACCCGGAATTATTATTAATGTTAATTATTATTGACCGGAAATAAATAAGTAAAGAAATTCCGGAATAGTTAGTATATTCTTAGCATGTTGGCATGTTGTTGTTATTATTATGGAGCGGGGGAAGGTTACAATATATATATATATAAAGACAATATGGTTTTATTATCAATAATTTTTATTTATTTAATAATTGCTAATTTAAATATTCAATTATTCAGAATAGTAAATTTAATGTATATAATAATTACCTCCAAGAGTTTGAAATATATTAAAATTTTCTGTTAAATTTATAAATTTATGGAATTTATTTTTTTACCATAAAAATGGATTAATTTCCTTTTTATTTTGTAAAAATTGAAATATTAATATTCATTGAAAGATAGGCACTAATAGATTAATTTGCTAAAAATATTATTTTGTAATTAAAATCTATGTATTTTATAAACCTAGTCAGCAGATACTAAATTTTCTAGTTAATTATTTATATTATGGATTTTACTCCTGACTGAAATCTTGTTTTTCGGTAACGTGTTTTTTATTATGCAACTTTAAATCTATTATTAAAAGATATTTAGTTCACTTATTGAAAGTTGAAGATTGGAGTATGTTCATCGTTAGTCACTGGGCTTAAAGCTTTTCAGGATATTTTTGTTTGTAATGGTGATTTTTTAGTATTACTTATAGCAACTATATGTATCATTTCACCTTATATTTCTTTATGACTGTTGACAAAGAAGCATTTTCTCAGGCATGAGTAAAAACTGCATGCACGTTTTTTAATAATGAACTAAGAAAGTGATTGGTGCTCGAGTTGTCAGTGACAGTTGCTTTACAAGTAGTTGTCCCGGTTAGCAGTTTTGCTTTCCGGCTGATGCTATGACACATGAAAAAAATAGTGACTAACTTTATACCAGTGCAAATGTTGCTAAGTATAAACTATAATTTTTAGAAATTTTTACAAAATTACATCTATAAAAAAACCACAAAAATAATATTTTCATTTCAACTTAAACCTAAATAAAAAATTTTCCACATTATAAACTGATAAATTTTAAAATAATTGATCAATTCATTTATGTACTATTTATTATTATTCATTATCATCATCAGTATCAAACATTATCATACCACTGCAGGATGAAAGTCTCTCCAAGTTCATTTCATCTTCTCTGATCTCTAGCCTCTCTTCTCCACATCACCACTACACAGTTTCTTATTTCATCCATCCATCTCACATGTGGTCTCTTTCTGGGTCTTTCACAATCTCTTGGACTCCAGTTTAAAATTTCAATTGTTCATCTATTATCACCTCCTCTAGTCAGCCCAACTCCATATTTTAGTTTTGTAATATTTTCTATGATGTCAGTAATGCATGTTTGTTCTATTACTCATATATTGCATTTTCAATCTCTTCTTACTCTTAACATGCATCTCTCCATACTTCTTTGAATGGTCTAAAGTCTCTATATTGCTTTTCTATTAAGTATCCAAATCCCATATCTATAAGTAAGAACTGGTAAAACACATTTATTAAACACTTTTCTTTTCAAACACATAGGCATATTTTCTTTTAGTATTAAGTTACTTCTACCAAGAGCATTCCAAATTTAATTCTATGATTAATTTCATCCACTATGTTTCCATCAATAGTAATAATATTACCAAGTTATTTGTAGTTATTAACTTTTTCTAACTCATTATAATCAATCCTTACTTTCATCTTTTAAGAAACTCCATCAAACATTACTTTAATCATTTAGACATTAACCTTTAGTCTGATTTTCTTACTTTCATTTGATAACTCTTCCAACATTTTTTGAAGCTCTGGAGCATTATTTGCAAGAACAATTACATCATCTGCAAAATCTAAATGACTTAAACAATCTCCATTTAATTTTACTCCTTTTGGTTCCCATTTTATTCCACAAATTACTTTTTTCAACACTACTGTAAAATGTTTCAGAGTTATGAAATCACCCTGTCTTACATCCTTCTCAATATTAACCTTCCTAGCATGATTATGTAATCTAATTGTTGCTGCTGCATGTTTATATTCTTCAGAATATGACAATATTCTTGATGATCTAAATGCCTTTTTATAATCTACAAATCCAAAGCATAATGGCAACTCATATTCATTGGTCTTTCCTATAACTTCTCTCAATATTTAGATTATAATTTACTGTATTAAAATTGAATCCATCTTTGGTTTCACAGTTGTTTGAAATTCAATGTTTTCTGTAGATGAATTATAGTTATCTTGATAAAAATTTTGTATAAAACTGATGAAAGGCCGATAAGTTTGTAATTTTTAATATCTTCTTTACCATTTAAATATTAGTACTGCATTCTTCCAATCATCTGGTACAACTTTATCATTTAGGCTTTCGATATATAACTTTGCCAAAAAAATTTCTATTTCTTTACCTGCTTCTTTTAATATATTAATTATAATACCACTATTACCTGGAGCTTTTTTTTCTTCATAAATTTAATTGCATATCTTACTTCTTCATGTAAAATTCTGGTCAATTAAGAAGATATAATAAATATAGGAGTTAATTGTTCATTATTACTATATAATTCTTGATAGAATTCTTTTACCCATTTCATAATGTCATCTCTCTTTTTAGTAATAATTCCATCTTTTTTTTTTATTGCAGATATGTTTCATACCAATATCAAAATGTAATTTTACACTCAAGGCTTTTATTCTCTTTTACAGCTTTCCTTGCTAGGTCACAATTATACTTTCTTACATCATTATTGACTCTTTTTTGCATCATTTTACAATATTCAAGATATTCAATCCCTTTTAATGCATCATTTTTATATATCTTCATATTTTTTTCTTTTCTTCATAAATTCTATGTTCTCAGTAGCAATTTTATTGGTCAATTTTTGCTTTATTCTACTAGTTATCTTTGTTATTGTTTTTAAATGTGTACCAGATATTTTATTATTAAATTCATTCAAATCTGAATCATAATCAAAATCTACTAATATTTGAAATTGATTTGCAAGTTATAATTTAAATTCATAAGAATGTTTCTGAAGATTAGGAATATCAACTATAAAGATTGTTTTCCTTAATAACTTTTGTTTTCTCTAGTTTTGCATTAACATGTATCTTACATCTTGCTAATCAATGATCACTTCCTGTGTTGAATTTATTAAGAACATTATAAACTTCTGCTTATTATTGCATTATTAAATTTATTTAATTTCTTTATTTTTTTCATTAAATGTTTGAGTACATTGCTCATAGTTGTGATCTCTATTACTGATAAATGGATTCAGCAACTAGGAAATGTACCATTTATATATATGTACTTAATCAGTAGCTTTATATAAAACTAGTCCATTCTTTTATAATCTTGGTGCCAATATAAAACAATTATTGTTCCATAAAAAATAAAAGCTCCCTAAAAAAATTATAACTATGCATCAGTTTCTGGTGATTTGATTCACAGACCAACTGATAAATCAGATATAGTTTATTTTACTTATAAGATTATTTTTAAACATATAATCCTTATTGTTATTATTAAATAACTATTATCACCCTATATTTGCCGAAGACACATAAATAGTTTACAAGATTTTTTTACTGTCACTATTTACAATAATATTGTTGAATTTAAATGTTTTTAAATATTAAAAGTTTAAAGAGTGAATTTGTTTTTATGTTTCTAAGTTAAAAATAAGGTTGTTATTACTCAATTAACAAATTAAATATGCAAATCATATCAATTTGCATGAAAAAGAAGAAAAAAACAAATAGTAATTTACTTAAAATTAAAAAGAAAAAGAAACAATCGACAACAACAAAAAAATATTTATGCAAATATTAAGAATATTAATAAGATTTTTAAAAATTATTTCTTCAGTGTTTGAAATTAGAAATGAAAATTTATAAAAATTGCTTCAATGCGGATTTTAATATTTTTTTTTTGTTTAGATTATATTTCTTATATATAGATGTTTTAAGGTAAAGCTTTACTTAGGCTTATAAGCGCAAAAGAGTTCATTCATATATATATAGTTGCTAGTTAGTTTTATTTTTACACACTTTTTTATTTATTTATTCATAAATAATTTTATTGTTTTTATTTAGCTAAATCTATACACAATTTAGGTTGCTTGTGAGAAAAATATGGAGGAAAAAATATTACTGAAATGATCTTTAAACAAGTAAAAAAGTTTTTAATGGAATCCCAGTATTACACAAGGATTACTCTCAGAAATGAATACTTATTATCTTTACTAGTTCGTTTAAACATTTAAGATTATTTGTGGGATTATATCAAATTTTTATTTGGATAAAAATATAGGATAGGAACAAAGTTTTTTTCCTTGGTAAGAGTGATGTAGTGAAAATTACACTACATAAATATTTAATATCTAACATACATGATATATATATATATATGTTGATAATTTCTACCAGTGCAAAATTAGAGAAGCCATTGAGATACTTAAAAGGCCAGATTGTATCAATAAGCGAGATGATACATGCAAACTTCCTCCTATTAGGAAAGATTTAAAAAAAAAACATTCTTAATTTAACATTTTTGTTATTGGTGGAACTTTAAGGTTTTTTTTTTTTTTCAAATCAGTGATTGTAGCGCCTCTACAACTGTCTTCCTACCTTTTTATCTCCTAGTGGATGACTTGTGTGATCAGGTCGAAACGTCGTTTTATCAATATTTAAATTTTTTAACACGGATGAATTTGCAAAATATGTCTTATATATATACCTGTAGAAACAATGTAATATATAGGGTATTTTGAGCTCAGACTTTCACATGACCCTCAACTCTCCACACTATTATTAATTATTGGATAATTTCTAGACTAACAAATGATTAATACAAATTATTATCAACATAATCAAATTCTTAAAATTTTTTATTGATTCTTTAATACTTTATTTAAATATTTCTTGTTTCTACCAGCACCACATCATTATTTGCTTTTTTTTTTATATTCTAACACCTTAACAATATCTAGTATCTCAACAGCTGGCAAACACATTACATTATCATTTCCTATTTGTCAATTCATATAATTACACATTCTTTTTAATTTTAATTTCCATGTGTATACTCCTTAATAACACAATTTTATGATCTCAATCAATTTTGTCTAAAGACATATATTCTTCAAATTTGTTGTATTTAAATATTTTTCAAATTTCTATTTCACTCTATATTATTGAAACATATAATCAAAGACATGTACAAAAGATAAATGATCATGTATATGTTAAACCGTGAGTCCACAACATATATATAGTTTTATAGTTGTATAATGAATTTCAGGCAAAAAAGCCAATAAAAAAATAAAATAATTTTAACAAGAAAAAATTAAATCCATAGTAGTATCAGACAGTATCTGTATCCAAACTAGTAGATAAAAATACAGCGTTCTCTTAGTAAACTTATTGCGATATTTAAGAAAACATGTTTATGCATGGCAAATTATGCAGTTGTCCTTTTTAGTTATTTAACTGATGTTGATATGGGGGATTTTATTCTTGACTAATATTTCAAGAGTCCAGTAATATACACAGTAATAAAACTTTATTATATCACTATGATAACATTACATTGTTAATTAAATATAAAGTATAAATTTTTAAATCAAGATATATTTTCATATAATAAACCCAATATTTTTCTATTAATCTATTTAGTCTATCTTTAATGAGTTATGTCTATTTAATCTATTAACTTATATGATCTCATTTGTCAAGTCTATATTAAACACCATAAAATGCAATGGAATAATAATACAGATGATGATGCAAATTCTTATTAAAAACAGAAGTCCATAGAAGAAATTGGGAAATGAATTCCTTCTTATATAACATACCTTTAAAATATTTATTGTAATATATATATATAATTTCTCTTCATGGATTATATATTAAGTTCTACACAAAATTGATGTAAGTTTTCCTTATACTTTACCATACAATTAAATCTATACTTTTAAATAGTGAAATTAATTTAGGCTAATTTTAATCAAATAATGTTCCCCAATTAAAATTAAAGGAAATTTTAAAAAATGTATACATAAAAAAATATTGATTAGGTTTTATTTAAACAATTTTTAATTATGAATGTGCTAATGATAGGATTTTAAAATCAATAGTTTATTCTTTGTGTTTAATTATAGGGGATTTGAGTACAGACTGAAGGGAGCTTGAAGGTCTGGATTCAAATACCTTATAATTACATCTAAACTCCAGGATATAAAGTATTTTTATAATCATAGCAGAACACTTAGAAAACATAAACATCAGCTTCGCAACAGCATTCGATGAAATATTGGAATAAAATTATAATTTTCACTCTACGCTTTTGTATTCTAATTAAATTTAAAAATAATAAATAGTTAATGATTTTAATTTAATTACAATCGTGAATAAAAACAAAAAGGCTGTCTCTCATCTTTTACTCGATCATATATATTAATAGGTGTCACTATTTATATAAATTTACCTGAGGGGAAAAAGGGCTATTTTAATTAGTTTATGCTACTCAAACTATTCAATAAAATATCGCACTAATGCTATCGTTACAAATAAACATTATACAAGAGATATATATGTAAGAATAATTGTGTATTAATAATTTGGAATTGCATTTATGATGATATTTAAATCGGACACAAGTTTTGATATAACATTAACTATTTATTTTCAAATTTAGATTGAGATAATTTATAATTTAAAAAATGAATATGCTACAGTTAAATAGATAACCAACTAATTGTTTCAGATTTGTGATAGACTCCAAAATTAAATTGTTCACAATTAATACATACAAATAAAAAAATTTGACTATCATTTTTGCGTGGATGTTCAAATGTATCAAATCTCTAGTTCATCTGAGAGATGCAATTCTCATAAAATATGTGTAGTGAGAAAGATCAACATGAAAAATATACTCATATATTAAAACAAAAATTTTGTAAACAACAGATAAAAAATATATATTGTCTGTTTCAACACTTCGTCTAGCTAATATTTATCATCAAGTGGATAAGGAATGTTACTTGAAATAAATCATAGAATCACTGCAAGCTACCACACATTAGAATTCTTTTAAATATATAAGGAAATGATAGTAGATAACAAAAATCTATATAAAATCAACAGGTATTTTAATTAATAGTCTTATGCGTGTATGTATGTGTGAAATTTAAAATGTACAGTACTAAATAATATATATTTTGGTAATATGAACTTCCAAATGCTGGCCATATTAGCTACAATGCTTTCCAGTATTAAAGTTTATCGGCAGATAAAAAATGAATCCATTACCAACTTGATTCCCACTCGAATAAAAAAAATAAATAAAAAGACAGTAAAAATAAAAATATACTAGATAAAAGTTTTGCAAAAAACAATAAATACATCCACATATAGAACATACTAATTCATTATTATTCTTATCTGTCATATTGTAATATTATTTTTTAACTTCTGCAGAAATTTAAAATGTATCAATACTATGCTTAGTTCTCCAATGTATTCATTCTCTGGAATATCTTGCAAATGAAAACAATGAACATTAATCTACTTTAGAATATGTTTGAGACAATATTTATAATATAAATGGTGTCTATCTCTCCCGTACAAATCATACTCAAGTTCATCATAAAATGTTTTTTTTTAGGCAGTCTTATTTATTTGTTTCACAAGTTCATTCCGATCAAGATGTGATTTTATAACACTGGACTTTATAATATCTTATTTATTAAATAAAAAAACATAGTGATTGATCTTATAATTTTGCCATTATATTTTTTTACAAATATCTCTTAATTAAAATTTTGCAAATGACTTGTAAATCAATAATATTCACTCCATTGATACGTTTATTTAGCATCTTTCAAATTGTTCTAAATTATATAAACAATTCATAACAATTAAGTACTCATTTTAATGAAGTTTCTACTAAGAATCACATTTGTACATGTGTATGCAAGTTAGGACCCATTTAAAAAAAGCTAAACTAAACATCTTTATTAATTGAATATTCACTCATCTAGATATTGTAGTCTAAATTTACCATTGTCAATAATTCAGAAAATGGAAAAAATAGATTTATTCTTCATTTATTTTATATTTAAACTTTGATACTAGGAGACATTACATCTAATATACTTGGTGTATGGAAGTTCTTTTCTCATATATATATAGAGCGTATACAGACATTTAATGGTTGTAGTTATTTATATATATATATTGTAACCTGGCTACAGCTAGCCATCACTATTGGACAATTGGGCCACATGTTGCCAGGCGCCAATATCACAATTGTAACCTTCTCACTGGACTAACTGATCATAAACGAATCATGCCATACATTTTAGTGACTAAATGCTCCTATGCAACCCATCATACTCTCATTATCAAGAATATAAGTATAAAGAAACAAAATGTAAAACTAACAAATTGATTCCTGTATTGAATAAAATTAGCATGAAACTGTAGATCTAAAGAAGATCACAAGATGACTAATAAAGATAATAACTTCTGGTCAAACCAGCTTTAAAATCCACACAAATAAAAGATGATGAGTTAAATTTGATATTCAGCAAACCAATAAATAACTAATAATTATATCTCTGGAATGATTATGAAATTAAACTTATAAATGAAATGATAAGTAAATTATGATGTATATGACTAAATGGATGATGGAAAGAAGTAATAATTAAATAGTGGAATGAAATGAGTCTAAGAATGAAGAGAAAAGAATGAAGATGTATGAGAATAATGAATGATTAAGATGATGATAGAATAAGAATTAATGAATGGTTAAGATGATAAAAGAATAAAAGTTAATGTATGATTAATCAAGTCAAATGAGAATGAATAAATAAAAGAACGATCAAGATGAAATTGAAGAACAATGTTAATGATAGAGACTGAAATCTTAAACTATAAACTAATATGGTATTAAATGATAAAAAAAATAAGCTAAATAAAAGTAGGGATTTCAAGCTTGACACAGACAGAATATTTATCATGAAGTTAAAACAAGCTATACTTTTTACAACAAAGGAAATAATTTATACCTTAAAGTTTGGTTGACTTTTATAAAACAGTGAAAGTAATCTATTTCAAGTCCAACTATAATAATTAACTAGTTATAAAATTTATTACAAATTTAAATTCTACCTTGAAACTTAACAACTAATTTTTCTCAGGGTTCAAACACTCAAAATCATTATACAAAATATATTTGGGTCAGTGAGAGGGATTTTGCCACTACCCAACTAGAATGCACAAAACAGCTCTCGATATAAACTCAAATTAAGAACTATATTTAGCAGTTACACATAAACTTTATAAACTCAATAACTCTTATAACTTTAATATTTAAGAAATAGGAATAAGTTTTTAATAAATAAACACAATAACTTACCAAATTCCTTTTCTCAAATAATTATAAACCCTGTGATCAAGATCAGTGAATGATAGCTCTGTGGGTTCAACTAAACCAATTAAATCAATATTATATTTATCTTTTAATCTATTACTTAAAATAATCTGTACTCTAAGTTATTAACATTTTGATTATTGTGCGATGATGCATTAGATGTATTAATAAATTATAAGGCTTAACAAAATTATTATGATATGCATAATTTAAGTTAAGAGTGCTATATTGGTCAATGATGATTTCAATTTATAATCTTCTGATAGGTCGATAGCAATAACAATAATAGTGTATATATGGTGATTAGCATTAAGATTACAAAAAACTAAATAAAATTTTAAACACAACAAACTTTATTTATAATATTTACAAATTTTAATTCAAAGACAATGGCATGAAATAAAAACAATATATTAAATTAAACTCAGGGATGGGAAAATACTCAGTATCCCATTGACCATATTCATAGTCAATACCACCAGTTTATACAATGATATTCAAAGTATCACTTTGTACTGTTTAGCCTATATTAAGGAATAAGGTCATAAAACCTTATTGAAACTAAACTAGCACTTAAATTACAAAAACAACAGTGTATTTAAGACTTTATGGTATGCACAAATTTTAAATTTAGAATTCAAAGTTATAAAGTATTGCATTATACTGAAGTCATTTCTTTTATCAGAATATGATAAGGGCAATTATCATATTCTGTGCAATTAATAACTGATTAAAATTTGAGATGAATAGGTTTGGTGTCTTAAAGAACAGACATCAAAAGTCAAATACACACATGTCACTAAACATTATCTATGTCCACAACCTAATTACTGAATACTTAACTGATCTTACCAATTCATTGTTAAATCATTATTCGATGAAGATGAATCCACACTTCTCACATGCATCTCCTCCTCTTGCATCTATAAGTTCTACAATTACAAGTAGGTTTTGGGTTTGATCTGTTTATAACTGATGATGATCCTACAACATCATAAAGCACTATTATAATTAGGCAAACACTATAGCTCAATCAGTGTTCCTAAATCTGACATTATTTTATCCTTGCTATATGATTTTAAAATATGAAACTTCACCGTACACGGTGGAAAAACTAACTCTAGATCATCATGAGGTATTTAACACTTAAAGAGAGGCTCTATAAAACAACATGACAGTTGTATAATAATATGGATAATTATACTACCTCTCTATGGGTATACACATATGGGCTTTGCCTCATCATGAAAAAAAATAGAATTCAGACCATAGATATCCTTTTTTGGGATGAATTCTACTAATTACACATTGATTATTATTCAGCCTCTACCAAATTATCCTCTCAATGGATCAGCAATAGGTGATTTTCCATCAGCCCATGCTCAATATTAATATTAATTTATTGGATGCCTTTCTATTGGAACATACTATCAGCTAAAAACTCTCATAAATCATTCTCAATATTATAGCAAGGCAAAACAACACTAACAATAACAGTTGAGATGTACATCTTCCATTTCACAATGCAGAACCATTAATGTATCATTAGACAAACTAAAATATATATGTCAAATGATCATTAATTATTTTAAAATGACAACTATACTTTTTTAGAGAGAGCACAACATATTTAAGCAATAAAAGCCAACCTGCATTTGTATTCAAAGTGGACAAGATCATTTCTATGTAAAATTAAGCAATGAAAAAAGTTTAGATCAATTTTTCTTTTATATCAGAAAATAATTGGATCTTTAGTATATCTTTGACAAAATATTTGTTTGTTCATGTTTAATAAAGTATTAAAATCTGTAAAAAAAAATATATGAGAAAGAAATCTCTCTTCCTCTCTGTTTAGATGAACGATACATAATATCATATTTTCTCTTAACTGAAAAAAATAAAAATACATGTAATAGATGTATATATTTTACACTTTTTTTCTTTTTTTAAAAAATAATTTATTAATTCTGTTCTTTCTTCCTGCAGCGATATATGTAACAATCTTTAAGTAATTGGGACATTTATCAGACATTTTTTTAAAATCTTATTTATGCGCATTGCATGGAAAACTTTTATAAGTAAATAATTATTTTGTTCCATTTTTATTAGCAAAGTATTATATGATTAGCAATATTAAAAAGAATTTATCCAATTAGAAATATGATATACTTAACATTTTAATGAATCTGTAATTTTTCATTTCTATCATTACACAAGTTCGTGCTAGGAAAAATCAGCAATGAGTGTTTATTTCTTAAGAAAGAATTGAGAATAAAATTACTTACAACTATCTTTTAACTTTATTAAAATTATATGATATAAAATCACTTTTGATTTATTTATAATATCTTCTGAAATCTTCCTTTAAAATTATTTTGAATTATTTTCTTAAAATTACGATTTTCCAACAATCATAAGTTCTGCTTTATGTTTAATAGTGGTGCAAAATACAAACATTATCAACTCTTTATTTTAACTATCAATAATTTGCACATCATTTTTAAAGAAGAAATTTTTAAAATATGAATAAAATACAAGCAAAAGTTTACTTTTTCTTGAATTTTTCTGGATTTGAAGCCATATTTATTTAAAGACTTATCCCCATGGCTTTCATTTCCTTCTCCAGTATGAATCCTAGGAACTATACGGTCATAGAGACGGTGTTTAAAATGATAGCAAGGCTTTGAAATTTTCTATCCAATCATTTTTAAATATCAATATATTATAATCCCCTTCAATTAGATTCCAAAATTTTCTGATTTTTAGCTTTTTTCCTCATTTTAGAAGATCAGAGTTTAAGTCTATGGTTGTTTAGTTCTCTTTTCTTAATCAACACCCCCTACAACTTTGTTAAATTATATATAGCTTTTATTACAATGCACTGTGGGAGCAAATAAAACAATAAACTTAGTGTGAATATATTAATATTACCTCCTCAGGCTTCATTTTTAATAACTACCCATAATATCAAAAACTATTTTCAATTCACTACAAAAAATATGCTTAAGAATTAACTGTAATGATTCATTTTACAAGATTTACAAATTTGATTTAATTATTTATTTATTTCAATTGCTATTCAACAATAATAAAATAGCAATATATTTATCTCCCAATTAATAACAATAGTTTTAAATTGTTATTTTATCCCTAGTTTCAAACCTACACTGGGTTTCACAAGATAAAAGAGAAATGCAAATTCAAGTTGAATTCAATCAATGTAAACAAAGACTAAAATGAATGTAAATGAATAGAGCTGTATCTAATGTAATATGTAGTATCTGTATTCAAATAAATATTTCCTTAATAAAAAAAAGCAGATTTCCTAGTGCTTCCAAAACAGTCTTTATTGAAAGCCACTCATTAAGATTTTTATGCTAAATATATTATTATGATTTAAAATTTTGGATTATTTAATACAAGGACCTAAATAAAAGGTCACAATATATATATATAGTGACATTTTTCCATCTGACTAGGTTTCTGTTACACATATAATGCGCGAGTTGATCAAGTTATGCAAAAAGAAGAAAGTTGTATTTCTATTTTTAAAAAAAACATAACTATATTTCCTCATCAACTGTACCTAGTAATTATTATGATTTGTGCTATCAATGAAATCAGGTTTATTTCTTGCATCAGGACACTAGGATTCATATGAGAATTTGCTGAAATCTGTCACCAGCATATCTCGCAAATTAAAAAGAAAAATTATTTTAAAGAATTTACCATAACTAGAATTATTTTCTAAATATTATTATTCCTGGAGCTTATTAAACACATATTGGCAAATGTAAAGTATATTTTTAAATCTCACTAAACTAATATTAATAAATTTAATAATAAATACTAATAAGTATTATTAATAACATGCAATGAAAAAGGTTGATAAAAGTAAAATCTCTTTTATTCTAACAAACTAAAAATATTGTTAAGTTAAATTACAAATTAAATAAAACTGGAGAGAACACACGCTAAGCCAGACATGAATACATTAACAAAACATAACAGTTAAACAATTAATTAAAGTTCTTGGGTAAACAAGAGTCTCTTGATCAATAAAATTAAAGTCTATATCGGGATCCTATTATAAGCTTATATTTTTAAAAATAACTTGTCGACAATTTAGTCTCAATTGGAAATAATGAATCATAGCTTACCAGTAAGTTTAGTGAGTTCATGAAGCTTGTAGATTTCTATGCATAGTTTTTTGGGTTAGAATGAGCTTGGCCATTGGTTATAAGTTGATCTTGTAGTATATTCTACTGGTCAGTCATGAAAACTTCTCTGGTGTCTATTTTCCAGAATGATGTCAGCAGAAGCTCCGGTTCACTCCAACATGCAGAATTATTTCAGCATAGAGTGATCCTGGATATATTTTGTTATCCAGGACCAATTGTAAAAAAGATATACAAAACAAGACACTGATCAAACTGGCCTCTCTCTTTTTATATTCGAGGCCCAGTTTTCAGACTTCTGCACATGTTATTATCATGGTGCTTAGGTTTATAATCTTTTACACTTTTTATCGGTTTTCAATTACAAAGTTCTTTTTTATCAAGTCTTTCAGCCATCTTTAATTAGCTAAAATATTTTTCTTTTAGCTTATCTAGATTAGTAATTTATGTGTCTTTTGTTCTCTCCAATTTTAATTTTTATTTTTAATTACATAAAAAAAATACGAATGACAATTTTATCTTTCATTGTACGTTTTAAAAAAAATTATACTAATAAAAAAAATCTAAATTTA
This sequence comes from Epiperipatus broadwayi, assembly GCA_028023455.1. Taxonomy (NCBI): domain Eukaryota; kingdom Metazoa; phylum Onychophora; class Udeonychophora; order Euonychophora; family Peripatidae; genus Epiperipatus; species Epiperipatus broadwayi. The sequence continues at coordinate 1,110,457 of JAQFVV010012662.1, read as the reverse complement.
TTTTTCTTTTTAGCTTTTACAAATTCCAATATATATATTTGTACCATATAAATGAACAGTACATACCAGCAGGGCCAGGAGATGAGAATAAAATAGGGGTTTACACTAATTTTATTCTTAAGTTTTTAAATTCATATTTGTGTGTTTTTTTTTGTATTAACGTGCTGATATATCTTGTAGACTCATTCAACAAGTGACATCCAGCTTTAATGCCCACATTTGGGTCTAACTTGGCAGAAATGAGGACTATTTCCCCATTCATCTGTGTTCTTTCCACTTAAGTGTAATAGTAATGATAAGAAGCCCAGGTTATAAGCACAAAAGAGTATTGCTCATCGTTTTGAGTCTTACAGGCTCACAGCAACTTGGTCAAACTTGATCAACCCTCCCCTTTATTGGGATCCTTGCTAGAAATAGACTGATGGGCATATAAAGACAGTCTTATGTTATATACTGTATACCCATACTCGGGGCTATGCTTTTTCTTCTTTTCAGTACCACCTACCGGATCAAATACATGTGACTTACATCTACTTCAGCCACGATCGTGTTTTTGTAGACATATTAAAAAATATATTTTTTGCCTGTAAATCATATTAAACAAATATTTTTATACTTGTATAATCAGGGTTTAATTAGTTAGTTAGTTTTTTTTAACTACTATTTGTTCTCTGGCTATGTCTTTATACCATTGCAATGTATCTCAGGTTGTGGTTGTTGTATCAGAGCTTTGAGTTGGGCTGCCATTGTAATGTTTTTCCATCTGACTATATCTCTGTTACACATAAAATGTGCAAGAAAGTTTCATTCCTATTTCTAAAAAACAACTACATTTTCTGATCAACTCAGCCTAGAATTGTTACAGGTACAATTGCCAGCTGAATCAGTTTTTAATTTATGAATGAGGGCACCCGAGTCAATTAGATACACTGATTCCATGTCAAACATATCATAACTCATAAATTTAAAAAAAAAGTTTTTTTTTAAATAATCAGTATTATATTTTACCATGAACTTCTTTATTTTTTTGATATTATTATTTCTGGAGCTTATTAAACACATATTGGCAAAGGTAAATTATATTTTCAAATATCACTAAACTAACATTAATAAATTTAATAATAAATACCAATAATTATTATTAATAATGCACAATGAAAAGGGTTGATAAAAGTAAAATCTCTTTTATTTTAACAAACTAAAAATATTGTGAAGTTAAATTACGAATTAAATAAAACTGGAGAGAACACACGCTAATCCAGACATGAATCCATTAACAAAAAAACAGTTAAACAATTAATTAAAGTTTTTGGGTAAACAAGAGTCTCTTGATCAATAAAATGAAAGTCTATATTAGGATCCTATTATAAGCTTATATTTTTAAAAATGGCTTGTTGACAATTTAGTCACAATCAGGAATAATGAATCATAGCTTACTGGTAAGTTTAGTGGGTTCACAAAGCTTGTAGATTACTATGCATAATTTTTTTGGGTTAGAATGAGCTCAGCCATTGGTTATAAGTTTATATCATGGTCTATTCTACTGGTTGGTCACAAAAACTTCTCTGGTGTCCATCTTCTGGACCAATGTCAGCAGAAGCTCTGGTTCACTCCAACATGCAGAATTATTTCAGCATAGGGTGATCCTGGATATATTTTTTTATCCAGGACCAACTGTAGAAAGGACATATAAAACAAGACACTGATCAAACTGGTCTCTCTCTTTTTATACTCAAGGCCCAGTTTACAGACTTCTGCACATGTTATTATCATGGCATTTAAGTTTATAATCTTGCACATTTTTTTATTGGTTTTCAATTACAAAGTTCGTTTTTTTTATCAAGTCTTTCAACCATCTTTAATTAGCTAAAATATTTTTCTTTTAGCTTATATAGATTAGTAATTTGTATGTTTTTTGTTCTCTCCAATTTTAAATTTTATTTTTAATTATATAAAAAAAATACGAACGACAATTTTAAATTTCATTGTATGTTTTAAAAAAAATTATACTAATAAAAAAAAATCTAAATTTACTTTTTTTTAGCTTTTACCAAATGCCAATACATATATTTGTACCATATAAATAAATGGTACTATATCCAAGATAAAAATGATTTATATTGTATTTAGAGTTATTAGCACGCTCTTAATTTTATATATATATATATATATATATATCACTAGCTGAAATCTATATAAAAGTTATGAAACACCCTATAAATAAAACTCAAATTTTAGTTCTAAAATTCAAGCTATCTTTATATAAAAGGGGAGCGTGACTACAATGATATAGCTATTGGCCAATTCACAATTTTATATCATATGTATTGTAAAGATAAACAAATAAAGAAAGGGGTAATAGCTCTTATTTATCATACTTCATAAATGATAAAGAATGGGATTAGTTTCAGCTTAATAATTCTAAGTTATAACTTTTGAATTTTAAAACTAAATGTTATAAATGTTCCATTGAGACTCAAAATACTAGCCAAGTATATTTCAGAAACAAAGGAGCATTTTATTGAATCTGGATTAGATTTTGCATGATAAAATAAAATAAAAATAATCTATTCTAATATCTAAATCTTTTCAATATTCAATTATATAGTCATTCATTAATCATGCAATTTTTCATTATGATATTTTCTCAGGCAGAAGACACAAAATTGAATTTGTGTTTATAGCCTTCTACTAAAAAATTTTGTGAAACATTTTATAACTTTAAAATTCATGTATATATTTTTTTTAATATTTTAATTTCAAAAAAATTCACAAGATGCTAGGATTATCAAATAAATGTATCTCCAAATATTTTTTATATATTTGGTGATCTCAAACATTACAAGATCATTCTGAGAAAATATTACAATAGTCTAAAAGCATGATTTTGTGAAAAGTTTGTGATTATTTTTGTATAGAAATTGTATGATAATTATTGGAAATCAGAAATATATATTATTATATATTTAGTTTTTGCAGAAATCTTTTATTTTTAAATATAAAAGCTTATATTCTTTTGAGTAACATCACTATAGTGATTACAACCATAGGAAATTCAATGGTCTAGACAATGTTGCCACTAAACAATCTATAATAACATTTAGGGATATCATAAAAATTACTAATAAATTGTAAACATTTAAAGCATAATTTGATTGGTTTAGTAATTATTGAAAATAATTTGTTCAGATTTT
>JAQFVV010012662.1:1029763-1104763 GCA_028023455.1 Epiperipatus broadwayi | reverse complement strand
AACCCTAAGTTAACTAATAAATTTTCCTTTAGTTTACTCCCCTCTCCTTTTTTTAAATGCAACTATCTTAAGGATTGAGCTAATTCTACTTTCTAATAATTATAATAAAATCATCATATGTAAGGCTTTTCATAACATTAATACTAAAAAGAAAAAAGAGGATAGAATTGGCAATTCCCCTTTTAATAGAGTAATTTTACCTTGTATTAAAAGGGTTACTGATTTTATCAGTAGAAGACTATCTTGCTTTAATATAAAGACTACTTTTTCTACTGGCAAAAAATTGGTGATTTTTTTATATAAACCTAAAGACAGAATATTTTTGGAACATCAAGGAGTTTATGAAATTCCATGTTGGCAGTGCTCAAGAAACTATGTGGGTCAGTCTAATAAATGAATAAATGTCAGAATTAAGGAACATAGAAATGCTTTCAATCAAAAAATTAGCACATCAGTTTTTACTTCCCATTTTTTAAAAATTGGTCACAAACCTGATTTTAACAATACAAAATACTTGCTAATTTGGAAATATGTGATTTAAGAACCATGAGAGAGTTGACTGAAATATTAAAGAGACCTACTGGTTTAAATAGGGTTGATGAAACACAAAACATTTCAGCTATGTGGAAACCTCTTATTTTATTTAATATTAACTTAAAATTAATAGGTGAAAAACTGAGTGAAATAAACATTTTGATAAGTTCCATATTGTGAATGCTGAACTACTTCAAGTTGAATCTCATTTTTCATCTCACACTGAGTCATGTTATTGTTTGAGATGTAACAATTTTTTTTTCAAAAGTAACCTTGATAATGACGGTTGCTAGTCCGTTGAAATATCGGATTGTCATGCAAAATAGTACATGGTTTATTCCCATATATATATATATATATATATATATATATAAGCAAAAATCTATCTCATATCACATGACCTATATAGCTTGTACCAATATGTAATATATAAAGAGCCTGATAATAGTTCTAAACAAGTTTATTTATTTTATTTTTTATGATAAATGCTGCAAGAGAAAATATCTGAAGCCTTTATCTATAAGTAAACCCCATCCCCAGACCGGTTTTGAGCTATGGATCTCATCAGTGAGGAGCTAAGACATTAGATTCAAAATATAAACTCAAGCCAAGCATTTATCTTTCTTAAATATTAAGAAAAAGATCTAAATCTTTACACACCTACATGTCTTCAAATTCAGCTCTTTAACTAAAGAAACTATTTGGGCCTGAATTGGTGGATGTCTTTCAGCAGGGCATACAGTTTATCTTTCTGGAAAGTTCCAGTGAAGATGTTAGGCTTCCATTTCTGTTCAAGAGGCTGAAGGTAATGTTAGGAATCCATTCCAGTTTGAGCTCTTACAATGATTTTGTAGGGACAATTTGTGATCCAGGGCTTATCTTTAAGTGGGTTTAGCACAGCATGATGTTGAAGCAATTCCTCATGGTGTATAGTTGTGGCATTCTTCAGGAAAGATTCTTTTTAGCAATTTGAAGACCGTTATTCAAATTCAGTACTCTTTCCTAATGGTAAACAGCCAAAGGTACAATTAGCAATGGTGTACTAAAATTTGAAGTAAAACTAAACAAGCAGAATAAACATAAATAGCTGAAGAATAATTAGTTCAAAATCCCGGGGCTATTTATATGAGCTCTTATCTTCTTTAACATCTTTTAATTAGTAGTTTTCGACCAGGGCAAATCTTTATCTCAGACTTAATCTTAATTAAATCATTCTGAGTAGGGTTAAATTTTTTCATAATTAATTTTTAAAAAAATGTAAAAATAAGTCTCAGCTTTAGTTAAATTAAAAATCAATTATAATCAAAAGAACAAGAATGCAATTACAAAAAAAACAACTTTCCAAAACTAAAATGCTTTGTTTAAAAAGGATTAACTTTTTTTTAAAAAAAAAATTAGAATATTTTTTATCAGATTAAAAGTTTGCTTCACTTTAATTACTTTAATAAAAAAAAAACAATAACAAGTGACTGAAAGAAAACCATTTTAAAATAAAATCTATAAAAAAATAGAAATGACAGAATTTTTAAAACAACTGCATATGTGTGTTATCATACGTACTCTTATAAGAAAAACTTTTTTAATAATTTTCATTTTAAAACATTATTAAAACTAATGTTAATTTTATTTTTGTGATGAGACTTTTGAATCAGATAAAATACCTGGTTCAACATATATATATATATATATATATACACTAGTTACATAGATGATGTTTTCATATGTGCTGTGGGTCACAAAATTAACAATATTCATGCAGAACTAGATAAAGCATTGACTCTTGAATGGTCTATTGAAGAAAACATAAATTGAAGTACAAATTTTTTGGCCTTGCATATCCAAAGGAACAAAGACATTCTCAATTTTAAAATAAATGTAAAACTGATTCAAGTTAGAGGAGTCACTCACCCCCAATTAAAGTTTCATTTGAACACAAAATGGCAAGTCTTATTAAAGGTTCAGAAAATTTGTCTTAAAGATTCAGAAAATGATGTAAGTATGAGATAGACAGAAAAACTAATATTGACTTATAAGTTAAAGATTTAATGGACATTGGATGTAATCACCCTAAATTAATTAAAATAGTAGAAAAAAAAAATGAGAGCTTTAACAATGTTCCTAATAATAACAAACACCACTAAATCATGGATCAATCTTTCTTATATTCCTTATATTTGAACAAACTCTGAGAAGTCTGTCACCAAATCATATATAATATCTCATGTCCTGCTCCTGCTTGCAATTATGGAGAATCTCACACTAATAGATTAATGAAAGTTACCAAGCACATTTATTTATATAAAAAAATTACTTCATGGACAAGTCTATCTTTGTTGGGTACAAGATGGCTACAGGACATGTCTTTTCTTTCTCTAATGTTGAAACAGATAGAAAAAGAAATTTTAAAAAGGCATAGACACTTACAAACTAAAAGAAAAGACTTTTACAATCTACTATCAAAGAAATGGAACATAATTTGCATACTGGGATAAATTTACATATTTCTTCACTACTATATGTTCAAACAGTCATGAGATTTTATCCAGCACTATGATTCTGGAAAGAATCTGCTAAAAGGTAGCATAGTGTTACTAAATATAAATTTGTTTTTCTTATACCTTTTCATATTAACTTGTATATCTCAAGTTTTTGAGTATTATATAGCTATATGAAAAGAGCTTAATGTTGAATATTGACATAAACTATTTGATGAATTAAATATTGCAATTTCTAATATAACATTTTATTTAAATTTAATTCTACCATGCCATTTTTATGTCTTCTATCTTAGAAGAATTGTGTTCTACATACTATGCTAAAAGTTGTGTGTTAATAGAAAAGGAAATGGGATATAGAATTACATATCACAAGAAAACAGATAATCTCTGATAGCAGAGATTAGTGCAATCACAGAACGTCTCTAATTAAATATTGAATTACAAATAAACTAGTCTTTCTTTATAACTCTTGAGTGAACTATTAGATAGAAATTTTTTAAACTGTGTTATAAAAGTAAGCATCAAACCAGCAATAAAATTCCATTAACCCCATATGTTACAACATATCCATGAAAACAAATATGTATATAAAATGAATAAAATGTTCTATATATTTTTTAATGAAATTCAAACACAGTATAACCAAGCAACTAATCAATTTAAAACTGAATAAGCAAATTAAAATCACATCCAAAAAGTGGAAAACACTCCTATTTATCTACTTTAAATGAGAACTATACATTGTATATGTGAAAATGTAAAATATTGTAATTTTTTCGAATATTTTCATAAACAAATAAACATATTTCATAAAGATCTACATTCTTATGTACTTATAAATGTAAAATGCTTTAAACTTTCATACATAAGAAGTACACATTTCTGATTTATTACCCTTCTTTAAACTAGGATATAAGCTAAAAGTGGTTTCCACATTTGATTCATGGTATCTCAGACAAATAAATACTGTGGTTGGATCATATAATTTCAGTTTGCTTGCTTGGTTTTATCAGATCTGAGCTCTAATTAAAAAAATACGCAGATCTCATTAAAACTATAGTAATAAAGTGATATGTACTTTTAAATACTACTTATCATATGGTCATTGCTCATATAATTGAATGTGCTTTAAATAATAAAATTCTCTGGGGGAGAATGGCACGATTTTTTTCTTAATTTTTTGGTGCGTCTCTGAGTTGAGAATCAATTCAGGAACATTTTATTCTCTTGTCTGATAGTTTTATTACAGCTGTCAACTATTCAGTCAATACTAGAGTTTACTATTATTATATAAAGGTAAAGTTATGTTAAAAAACTGATAAGCAATGTGAAACTACCAGGAGAATATAATTAATAAATATCACGATTGTAATGTATCACATTGCAAGATATCTCGATCTAGTCAGAAAACCATATATATATATATGAAAGAAAGAATGCAAAATCTTTACACTTTGAATATAAAATTTATAAATTAATGTATAGAAATGTAATTATTTGAAATCTGATTTTATTAAAAAGTAGACAAAGTGAAAAAAGAAAATACATTAAATTAATCCTGATCGACAAATAAATACTGCAGTAAATAAGATAAAACTAATAAATAATTTGTTCAGCGCCCTGGGTAAACTTAATGTACTGCATTTTCTCTTTTTATTTCCATGCAGTCGGTTTTTCTTTTGACGTGATTAAAGCTGGCAAGAGGTTGTTTGATTTCAGTTGAATTTGAAAATAATTTAATTGCATTATTTTGCTGTTTCATTTGTTCAAGCAGACTTAGATCTGTCAGCAAAGAATTTTCAGTTTGCCTAGCTACAGACTGTAATACGATTAAAAGAGGATACTTTTTGTAATTAAAATAATTCGATTAAAATAATCGTTTATAATCTATTAGTTTAACAATATATCTAATAATTAAAATAAATTTATTATACGAATTCAACTTATTCTTTATTTAAACACTTGTTAGCGTTTAATAAAACAATTTTTAAAAAGTTTTATATTTTTAGATTAATGGGATTAGAAAAGCTTTAAGTATCAAGATAGTACAAGTAATTGCAATAAGAGGGTAAAATACTATCATTAATAAAATTCGCTCTTGATTGCGACATATTTTCTAATTGCTTAATCATGTAATTCATTGCATTTATAGAAGCAAAAAATCATTTCACTCTGACAAGATCATCACAGGGTGAAAATATTTATATGTTTATTTTACACATAAATTTTTTTTTTATTTTAACATCAAAATCTCAGCTGTAGAACCATGTTTTAATAAGTTGATAGTGAAATAATTAGTTCTTCCGATAGATTTTATGCTGTAAGGCAGTGTTTCAGTTATTACAAGAAGTATTTTGTTTTATTATTATTCTTTCACAATGCTGTTGACAAAGTTTTATGGCTGGAATCTTCTATTGATGTCACTTCATTTATTTCATTCTTTTGTAATATGTATGCAAATCTTATCATTGGTAGTATGCTTTAAAAGCATCAGAAAATAAGACAAATTATTTTTACATCAATTACAAAGAATTAGTTATACAATTAATAAAGTTCGAGATAACCTAAAAGAACATGATGTGTGTTATTAGATAAATAACTTCAAAAACCCTATCTAAGTGAAGCAGTCATATGAGTCACCTTATACTTTGTATGCTTTTCATAAAATAAAGACAAATGCTGACCTAAAGTGTCACAAGTGATTTCGATTGATTAGTGATCATATATATATATATATATATTGAATCAACTGACATTTTCTTCTATAAACAATGTTAAAACTGAATGTATTTACCTAGATAAATTTCAGCTTTGATATATTTAGATGAACAATCATATAAAACTGGCAATTGCAAAATTAAATTATGCCAGTTAGTAGAAGTATTTTTCATGGGTAATTTAAAAGTAAATCAAATAAAAATATTACTACTGAATAGCATGATTTCAGTTTGAAATGTCTCTTTTTAATTTGTTATTTGCTTAATTACATCAAAGATGATATTTATCTAGATAAAGACATACAAAATCCCACATGTATGAAAATCTTATAATATAAATATTAAAGTTAGACAACATAGTTAAAATGCATATCAATCTCATAATTCCAATATCTGCATCATAGAAATATATAACATATAAATATATCAGTTCAATTTAAGACTTATTTAAAATTTTTCAGCAATAACAAACTAATTTAAAAATACAAAATTTATTTGTATTTTCTATGTTAGATTAGTGGAATTAAATTATTCATAAAGCTTATGATGTACTTCTAAATGTCAGGTTTCTAGAACAATTAGATGGCCAAGGGATATTCATTGGTCATAATGTTTTATCAAGTTACTTCAACCATTGTCATTATTATACTTATGGGGAGGGGGGAAGGAAAATTATTCTTCTAGAAAAAGTAACATTTCACTTTTGTTGATTTTTCTCTCTGATGAGCACAAGTTAAATATATTTATTTTTAAAACAGGCAAAACGTTTTATATGTATTGTCACTCAGTACAAGCCAGAGTAATCAATGTATGTCAGAAGGCTTGTGCATAAAATTTCCATCTAGTGCCTACTCATCCAATATCCCCAGACTAGTTTTTAGCTTATGGCCTTTGTCAGTGAGTAGCCTTGGATCTGAGAGCACTGCACCTAAATCTTAGGATCTAATGCCCTCCCGAAGCCACCTTTTATCTCTACTTAACTACAAAACTTGGTATTGAACTGAGTTCAGACCTATATGACTATATACGCTAATGAGCTTGGATTGAAAATATTATGGTGATTTCAATTTAAGACTCATAGTTTTATAGTTAAGTAGAGATAAAAGATGGCTGCTGGAGGGTTGCATTAATCCTAAGATCTAGGTGTGGTGCTCTCAGATCCAAGACTCCTCACTGATGAAGCCCTCAAACCAGAAACTAGTCTGGGAATATTGGATGAGTAGTCACTAGGTGAAGATTTTATGCACAAGCCTTGCATCCATTGATTACTCTGGCTTGCACTAAAGAGCAATATATATATATATATATATAGTTTTTCCTGTTTTAATAGAAGTTATAAGCAAGCATAAAAAATGGTGATCATGTGATGTTTATTGTATTTATTTTTATTAGTCACTTATGCATTATCATCAAAATTATAGCATAATGCAAGTGTTTAGCTTGTGATTATTTGTTAAGAATCATATTTAAGATAAGCTACCAATTCAATAATACCCTTTTTTTGTTTTTCTTCATATAAATACAATGGGAAACATTGTAGAAATAACTAAATAAAATATATAATCAAGAAAAAGCATTGCTAAGTTATCATTTTTGCAAAATTGTAAGAAATATTACACATATTTAAAAAAGTCAAAATGTAATTGCATAATTAATTTCTGGAGCCAACTATAAATGAAAACCAAGTTTACTAATAAATACTGCTCGACATTATAAAAACTTTAGACAAAAATTAAAATAAACACAGCAAAAACAATCACTGCATATGTCAACATAACTAAACTTTTTATTGTTTGCAAACCTTTTTTTTATTAAATTTGAAAAGATGAATAATCTACCTTTTCAGAGCTACTGCCTTCTGTTGTAAATTCTAAATTGTGAAGTAATGCTATAACAGATATAAAAGTCTAACAATGGATATTTAAAAATAAACATTAATGACAAACAGAGCCTCATTCCAATTTCTAAAACAGTTTGCATTTAAAACTTATCAAAAAAGTCTAAACTGCTCTCTGTAATCCATAGTTATGGAATTGTTATGATTAGTGCATTCATTTCAAGATATATTCTGATTTTGATCATTATTTTCATACAAGCACCTTATGATATATTTTAGTGTGATTATTATTTTGTATACACACTACACAGTCATAGAACATTTCAACAGTCTGAGAGATCATGCAAGGATTTCAATGAAGAAATTGTTTTTAGATATATTGTCATCATCCAAGATGGTAATATTCAAATTCAATTATCATATGTATACAGAAGATTATAGTTGTCCAATAAAAATATTAGGTATATCACTACAATAAAAAAATAATTGGAAAAAAATTCAAGTGGACTATAAGCCTTTTTCTTGGCAGATGATAATGTCTTATATGACTGATATGAGTTACTATTTTTTATAGGACTATGTAAGTATAAGTGAATAAAGATAGTAAGAAAATAGGTATATAAAAGCAAGAATAAAGAGCAACAGAAAGAAGAAAACTTATAATTATGCTAATAATAGAAAAATAAGTTCTTGAAGATAAAACCATTGATAATGATGATGCATGTCATAATAAAAATAATTATTTAATTAAAGTCAGCTTATGAGATAATAGTTTTTTAATAAGATTCCAAAAACATCCAAGACCAAGTTGTCACAATAAGTTTTAATTCATTATTACCAGTTAATTGTGATATAAATATATAATAAATGGTGATCATGTTTGGGGAGTAGCTAAATAGAAGTCAATGATTAGCATGAAGATATTTTAGTGTACTTAACACATTTTTTAAGGATAAGTAAAGTGGTAGATTAAATAAATACAAAATTTAAACTTTTATTTACAATCATTTACATCCCAAAGTAATATTTATTTAAGAGGAACACTCATTATAACTATAGATACCATTTTAATAACTTTAAAATACTTGGCAAAAATATTGTGTAATATTTTGCAGTACATAAAATATTTTTATTTATGTAAAATAATAAATTACAACAATAAATCTTATAAATGTCTATTATAAAATGCACAAGTTCTTTCAGTTATTTTTATAATCTTCTTTAACTTAAAATCATATTTAAATGATTTTGAGTTGAAGAAAGTTATGAAAATAATGAAATAATTTTGGCAGTTATTTGTAAAATTTAATATATAGTGTATCTGAATTTTGTTCAGTCCCATATAGTTATTTAAGCAAGCTAGAGTAATCAATGGATGCCAGAAGGCTTGTGCATAAAATCCCCATCTAGTGCCTACTCATCCAATATCCCCAGACTAGTTTCTGCCTTATGGCCTTCATCAGTGAGAAGCCTTGATCTGGGAGCACTGCACCTAGATCTTAGGATCTAATGCAACCCTCCAGCAACCATCCTTTATCTCCATTTAATTACAAAACTATGAGTCTTAAATTGAAAACACCTTAATGTTTTCAATACAAGCCCATTATCTTATATAAGAGGTGGTGGTCATGTAATGTTTATTGGCTTAAAACCAATCCTGCCTAATAGGATAGTGGGGGAGATGGTTATTAAATAACCAAAGACACCAAAATGTATGGGTACTGAACTGTGTTCAGACCCATATGACTATATAAGCTAATGGGCTTGGATTGAAAACATTAAGGTGTTTTCAGTTTAAGACTCATAGTTTTGTAGATAAAAGGTGGTTGCTGGAGTGTTGCATTAGATCCTAAGATCTAGATGCAGTGCTCCCAGATCCAAGTCTCCTCACTGACAAACACCATAAGCCAGAAACTAGTCTGGGGATATTGGATGAGTAGGCACTAGATGGGGATTTTATGCATAAGCCTTCTGGCATACCTTGATTACTCTAGCTTGCTGTGTGTGGCAATATATATATATATATATATATATATATCTATATATATATATATATATATATATATATAGAGAGAGAGAGAGAGAGAGAGAGTTTTGCCTGTTTTAATAACAATTATACACAAGCATAAGAGGTGGTGGTCATGTGATGTTTATTGGCTTGTTAGATAACTGGATTTGAAGACATACTGATGTCTGAAAATTTCAGATTTTTTACTTAATAGTTAAGTATTCGATAAATGCTGTGGCTAGCATTTGTATTTTAAATCTAGTATTTGAATGTCCTAGCACCTCACTGATAAGAACCATTAGCTAAAACTGGTTTGGGGATAGGGATAATTCTAGATAGAAATTTTAAACATGATCACAATTCTTTTTTCTCATAATATAAGCCTTTCTTTCATTATTCAAAAGGTTGTTTTACTGATGATTTCAATTTCCTTTTGAAAAGTCTCTAGTTTTAATTAATGCTGATGCTAATTTTGAAAAAAAAATGTTTGTAAACAGATTAAATCATGATCAATGCTTTGATATATAAAAGAAAGCCACTGAGATTAAGTTAAAACTAAAAAAAAAATTAACAAACTAGTTTACTTTTCTTTTATATTAAATAAAATAAATTAACAATGTGTATAAGAGGAAATGATTTATGGCTTTTATAGAAAATGTATTTAAATTGTTTCCAGTTTTAGTACTTTAAAATAAAACTACACACATACTGTTTTTAATTGAATGGTTTTGAATTGCACTGTTAGTTTACTTTATCTAATTAAATTTATTCATAATTTTGTTAAGCAGTAAACTGTTTATATAATCAATCCTTTCTCTCTCAAAAAGAAACACTAATTTATGCACTATTTTTTATCTCCTCTATATATTGCTTTAAGACTTGAAACACTTTCATCTCAAACAAATTCTGCATTTGAACTTTTGGATTACTTGTTGATGTTTTTATTACTAATATGCAAACATTTGATACCAGTTTGGAATGCACTGACTGCAATTTTGGTTTCTAAGAGGAGTCCCAAACCACCACTAATGTGACCAATTTCTAGATGACAGATAATATGCTATGTCATTGATACAAAGTGTTCCAATTATTTTATCCACTACAATTGCAATTTCCATAAGAAAAATCATATAACAGTCATAGAAATAGTAAAAAATCAACATAATGCTCAAATATCAAAAATATTAGTAATATAAGAAATGACAAAAATTTTAGTGAATCATGTGACAAAAAAAATTAAATATCAAAAAAGAATAATTAGCAAGTATTACGAATTAGGGAACAAGAAGAAAAATTAGCATTAAAAATTAAAAAACAATACTAAAGTATTTTATTTTTAAAATATGGCATATTAAAAAGCAATACTTTACAAATTTTAGTAATTAGGAAATGACCAAAAAATTAGCATAATAATGTAAGTAAATAAATCATTTTTATATAGTGCGATGTTTGTAAACTGTAATATTTAAAACAGCATTAGGCTGTTGCACATGCGCTTTGAAGATTTTAACTATAAATGAATGAATACTAACACTCAACCACATGATAAAGTCTTTGGAAAAGATAGAATGGCCATTCTATCTTTTCCAAAGACTTTATCATGTGGTTGAGTGTTAGTATTCATTCATTTATAGTTAAAATCTTCAAAGCGCATGTGCAACAGCATAATGCTGTTTTAAATATTATATAATAATGTAAATAAAAATAACAAATCAAATAACTCTAAAATCAAATATCAAAAATATTAATAGTCAGCAAATACCCCCTGAAATTAGTATAATAAAAATTTTAAAACAATATTAAAGTATTCTACTTTTAAAATAACAGATCAAATGTGTGGTGAAAAAATAAATGACTAAACCAAGGTTAAAAAAGTACTAGCATAATCAATGAAACACATATTAGAAATAATATTTGAAAAAAAATAAAAAAAATGCTTACATGAAAAAACATATTAAACATAGTTTAAAAATTACTAAACTAACCTATGAAAGAATAAAATATTTGTTTATGGTGGCAAAGTAAAATTTGATATTTCATTAAAACTATGTTATTAAATGGTATGTAAATAGTTGTGTTGTTCATAATAATTAAATATTGAAACCAAACTATTAATAATATTTTCATAAACAAAGAAACAAATCCAAGAAATTTTGCAGGCAAAAGAAATGTAGGAGTAGAAAATTTAAAAAACAATACTTTAGCAAACAATATTTATTCAAAAAAATAAACAAATTAAGGATACATAAACCACACATAATAAATACTTTTAAAATATACTATTTATTGATGAATTATATAATAGTATATATTAGTTTAGATGTATAGTATTTGTAACTTATATACATATTATATTTTAGTTTGTTTTAAGGGAGTAAATATTACATCTCTGCAATAGTACACATATTTGTTATTTACATATAGTTCAAAGAGAATTATTTACAAGTAGTGGAGAGTTAATTAGGGTATGAGCTTGCTATTGAATTGAAACTGGTTTCATGGGTTAGTGTTTACTTGTAAAAACAGTAAAAGCATATTACATATGTTTAAAAAAATAATTTCAAAACAATATATTAATATTTGACCAATTTTCATCAAAAATATGACATGGATTCTCTTTCAAATACCAAAAATCACCTAAGACATAAACAATCACACACAAAATTTGATACTAGCATTTCCATTAGAGATTCTCCAGGGGTTTAAACTTTAGATCCATTTCAGATTCTCAATTAGGATGTTAGAACTTCTTACCAAGAAAGACAATGTATTCACATATTCTTAGATAATCAATTATTTTTCATTAATAAAGTTATTTTTGAAACTAATTAGGAAACAATCCTAAAAGAATTTATATATATATATATATATATATATATATATATATATATATATATATATATATATATATATATATATATATATATTTCATGACCAAAAAAATTTTAATTAAACATCAAAAATATTATAATTAGAAAACAATCCAAAAGGGGTAATGGGTGGGAACTTAGCATAATTGTGGGACCAACCCTTCATAATGCATACCTCTAGAAATCATATATCAAGAATAGTAATTAGGAAATAACCAAAAAGAAATAGTGCAATCCCATGACCAAACTTTTTTAAAAAAACAGAATCACTACCATTATAATAAACATTAAAAACAATATTAAACTATCTTACTTTTAAAATATGGTGGCAAAATATGAACATATACTAGTGTAATATAACTATAGCAGCTACAAAAAATTGCATAAACTAACACAAGTAAGAATGCTCTTAAAAATATTTAAATATTACAATTAAAAAAGAGCAATAAATCAAAAACCAGCAGCAGATTGCAGAAAAAAATGCATAAATTCTATTATGAAAAAAAAAGACCTGAAACAAAAATATTTTAATTCTACAATTAACAAGCATCACATTGTAAATGGAATTAAATGTTTAATATTTGCTAATTGAATTTTTTGTTTTTAATGTCATGTATAAAATTAAATTAGCAAATATTAAAATAACAAATAAAAATAAAAATAAGTATCAAAAAACATTAATAGGTGTTTATTACTATTAGACATGAACAAAATGATGTGATTTTTTTTTTTTTTTAGATAATGTATAAAATAACACTCATGTTGATCTCTGATCAACTATTTAGTTATCTAATTATATGACTTTCTGTTTATCTATCTATCTATCTGTCTATCTATCTATCTATCTATCTATCTATCTATCTATCTATCTATCTATCTATCTATCTATCTATCTGTCTATCTATCTATCTATCTATCTATCTATCTATCTATCTATCTATCTATCTATCTATCTATCTATCTATCTATCTATCTATCTATCTATCTATCTATCTATCTATCTATCTATCTATCTATCTATCTATCTATCTATCTATCTATCTATCTATCTATCTATCTATCTATCTATCTATCTATCTATCTATCTATCTATCTATCTATCTATCTATCTATCTATCTATCTATCTATCTATCTATCTATCTATCTATCTATCTATCTATCTATCTATCTATCTATCTATCTATCTATCTATCTATCTATCTATCTGTCTGTCTGTCTGTCTGTCTGTCTGTCTGATGAAAACCAGTCTGCTGGTTGAAATGTTAAAACAGTTTTATAGAGAAGTAATTCTGTGTTTTTATTATGTTTTTATTTTTTCTTTAGTTAGTTCCTATATTTATTATTTTAATATATATATAATCTAACTCTATATATTTTTATTTGAATCCCCTATTTATCTGGTTGTTCAATGTTTAAATAAATTCATAGGTAGAAAATCAGATAAACAGGTGTACTAGCGTTAGGCTAAATGAATTTCTTGCACAATAATTGCTGAATGTATCAAATAGAGTAAATGAAAAAACTGAATTTCTTCTGCAACATTTACCATTTCTTGAATATTTCTATTAGAGAACATTTGACAAATAAACTAATAATTTTGCCTTAATTAAAAATGTTTAAGGATTTTAAGCTGAAAGCAATAAATTCATTGTGATTTGCTAAAAATAAAACATATTTATTTTATTCCTAGCCTAAATCCAATTTGATCTATTGGAAGATGGTTCTCAGCTATTCGCAAAATTTTTGTTAATATGATGACTTCAAATAGCTTAAAGATAGCCTATAATAATAGTATTAAGCAATATTTTAAAAATATTATAACATTTATACGAATTTAAAATTGCTCTATTTTTGCTTTTATAACAAATTTTTATAATACTTTTAGTATTAATGATATTAGTGAATAATCGTAAATTTATAAGAAATTCTAAAAATATGATAATCTTTTTCAGAAGCTGTTCTTGGATAAAGGTCATTAAGGGCAAGTTCAAGTTTCCAGTGTCAATTGTTATTACATATATTTTAAAGGAACACTGTCAATGAGAGGTTTATAATTCTGCTATGATAATGTTTTTACTCTTTTGTTGATCTGATTCAGGATATTTCATAATCTTTACTCATCTTCATAAACAAAATTTATCTGTCACAAATCTATGTAAATGTGGATACACATAAACAATATATAAAATAAGTAATGACTAACAATCTATTGCTACAATGGCCGAACTGAAAGATATCATAAAACCAGGAGTAAATATATCTTCTGGTTGTCGAGTGCTGTTAGCCGAGAGGTCATCGCGGCCGCCTTGCAAGCAAGAAGTTGGTTGCAGACGGTTGTGGGTTCGCGTCCCGGCCGGTGCTATGACATATGAAAAAAATATATATATATATATTCTGGTTGAAATCTCATCAAGTTCGTTTATCATATTTTTAAAGAGATAAGCTATCTAAAAAAAATTATATGCTAAATAAATAAATAATGAAATAAAATCGTAACAATTGTTTATAATTTACATGTAACTTACTTTTATTAATATGTGGGTATAAATTATATACAGACTCATTGAATATAAAATAAAATTGATCATTCTTTTTTTTATCTTTTTAGTTTATCGCTTTGAGGGTTTTTTCTGTCACATAAATTCAATATCATCTAATGATTGATATTTTAGAATTACAGATGATTATTATTATTGCGCTAGTATAAATTAAGGCTTTGTAATAGCCTTTTAAAGCATTTACAACATCTCTTTAAACTTAGTTATGCAATTAAAAATTAATTATTGAATTCTCGTTAAGTTTAATAATTAAGAACTGAACTGTCGTAAACAATAATTTTCTCGTTTTAAATTAACATTGCAAAGGCAGATAGAGGAGGTAAATATAAAACAAAATTGTATGTTCTTAAAAAAATAAAAGGAAACACAGTGGATGATGTTTTAATAATTCAGATGACGACATAGTTGGAATGTCTCGCGCTTTAATAATTTTTATATTCCTTTTTTTAAAAAATGTATTTGTATTAAACGGAAATTTATTTTAATTATGAATATATATATATATGGCTTTGTATTGGTTGCTTACATTACTTTGCCATAACTTCAAATTCAAATCCAAACTGAATCTTGGACATTTGTTTAATAATTAGATTAATAATGAGGAGATGACAAATAAAATAGCTATAGCAATACATTGTTGTTTTTTAAAAAAGTCTTTATTTTAAGAATTAATTTTCAACTTCTCATATATAATAAGTACTTTGCCGGAAAGCATATAGTACACCTGAGCAATAGATTACTAGATTCGTGGAATGCCAAATGATCGCAGTCAGAAATATTATGTTATTTCTTGCTGCCCCTAAAAACAATTATTTTAGAAACTTCACTTTAGAACAACAATGATAATCTTCAACCCTTAATAATATTATACTTATATTACTAACATTTATTTTTTGATCAGTATACTCTTAGCACATATAAATTTAGATTGGTTTGAAGTAAGTAAAGGTGTAAAACAAGATAGCATGTTACCATCTTTTTTATTTAATATTGTAACAAAGACAGCAGTGAGGGCAACTTTATAGGGTGCTTTTTGTATTGGAGAAAAATGAGTATGTAATTTGTGATAGTTAGATGACTCTGCTTTAATTCTTTCAGAAGAGAAAGGACTGCAGAAACTGGAAAAGTCTTTGATGAAGACATTAACAGATTACAAACAAAATACAAGAAAAACAAAGGTAACATGATTAATAGAAAGAACAGTAAAAGTAAATGTGGCTAGGCATCAGATGGATTGTAAAAGACCTATTTGGGTTTCAGAATAATTGAAGTTAGAGAATATTATAAAAAGATAAATACATTAAAAGCATTTATAAAACTAATGTCTATATTGAAAAACCAAGGCATAAGTATGTAGTCAAAGTGTGAATTAATATATGATGAAAAACAATACAATAATTTTACAAAAATATTAAAGTATAATATTTTAATGTGATCAGAGAACACTATATTCAAAGCTTTCTCTGTTTTAAATTATAATTTATTGTTTAAACTTATTATTTTCTATTTCTGCTCATTCTAAAAGATTATTGATGAAGAGTTTTAAACAGTTTTTTTTCTCTGTTTTAATAACGTAATGCTTTTTAAGCTGCATTGGATTGATAAAAGTTTCGTTTTTTTATTCATATGATCAAATCTTACAAAATTTTCAAATCGTTTTAATAATCTCTGATTATATTGATCAATCTAGTGGTTACATATTATTATCACTGTGTTAATTAATATTCACATATTAAATATTTGGCTATTATAATTTTATTACAATAAGTAGAAATTAATACCACCTTGTGGTAATAAATGATTACTCATATCAAGTGAGACCTTGTTAACATCTGTGTGTTTGGGCATTCACCCTTATTAAGATCATTTAATATATTGATGAGCTTTTTAGAAACTGGATATGTGAACATAAATGTCCTCATTTTACATTTTCACAAAGTTAATATTGACAAAAGAGAGGACAATTTAATGATTAAGATAATTTATCAATTTGGTACTAATCTTTTAGCTAAAGATGCCACTCTATGTCACGGTTTTCGCGCCAAAACACATAAAAATGCTGTTTCTGCGGCCGACACGTTCAAACCCGCATTTTCTATAATACAACTTTTTTGTTGTGCTACAGAATGCAGGCCTCTATGTCGCATCACAGTACAGCTTGTATGTTGCATAGCAGCAAATACAATTTCCAAACTCGCACAATTTATAATATAATTATGGCTTGATAAGAGAGTTTGTATTTGAATTGTATTGAAATGTTGTTTTCATTGGATTTTTTTATTATTTTAAACTATTGAAATGTTCAGATTTTTTAAAACAATAATTATAAGATTTTTTACAACATACTGTATTGAACTTTTATTTGGGAAAATGTTAAATATCTATGTTTTTATTGAGTTGCAATTAGGTAATGTGTCAAGTCCAAATATACAGGTTTTTTTGTAAATGTAATAAAAAGCAAATATTATAAACATGTTTAATAAGTAAAGAAGACATTTGTATGTGTTTGTTGTTGTTTTAAAAAGTTTGAGTTTCTTTCTTCTAACCGAGTACGGTTACGATTTTTATTTTTTTATTTTAGCATTACAAACAAACAGAACACTAACCCTAAAACTAACCCTAACCCTAAAACTAACCCTAAAACTAACCCTAAAACTAACAACCTTTACTTTTATTATGATTATTATTTTTTAGTTAAGCAACAACAAAAAAAGTCGTAACACAAGTAAATAAATATCCGATAGAAAATTGATAAAAAAAAAAGCCGTAACACAAGTAAAAAAATATCAGATAGAAAATTGATAAAAAAAAGCCGTAACACAATTTAAAAAGTATACGATATAAAAAACACGAATCAAATTGTAATTTGTTGATTTTATTTTACATTTATTATTATCATTTAAATTGTATACGTTAATAAAAAATAATATTTAAAAAAGACGATTTTGTTTTGTTTTTATTTTCACATTACAAAAAAGCACAGCAATATTATTAAAATCAACGGCCCATGAATGTTCATATTTTATAGTTTTAGCATGAAAACAGTGCCATCCAATGGCATCTTTAGCTATAAGACAAGCACCATCAATTCTAATAGCACAATATCCACAACTGGGTTAATTTGTATATATTGAGCTATCAACACAAATGATAAAATGTTGGGCATCTTTAGATTACTTGATAAATATTGTTGTTGAAAAACTTAAATATTGACTAAAGATGATCTAACTATATGGGCTGGCAAATAAATGCAATGTGATGGATGTGAGATAAGAAATATACTGAATAAAAACACTATGAATAAAGTAAATTTATATAGATTAAAAAATACACTTTTTGAAATGTTTTCTAAAATAAAATTAAAATTCAAAAAGTGAATAATTGTTTAAGAAGAACAATTTTGGTATAAAATAAACATAAAGGTAAAATGTGTTCAAAACGTTTTACAGTACTTTTAAAATAATCATTTAAATTATTCAAATTTTGTAGATGTTGTGGTTGCTTTTGAAAATGCTCATTCAGAGCTTTAAGAAATGTGGCAAGATTTATCAAATGAAAGTAAAATAGACTCAAGATAAATGCTGAAGTAATTAATGTAATGTTAATGATAAATTCCAAATTTTTAAAGTAATGTTAAGTGAAATTTTTACAGAAGTAACTGAAGATTAATAATCAGTAAGTAGAGAAAGATAATTACAAGCCTCCATGTATGAAAAGAAATGTTTTTAACAGTGTTTCATCAGTTCTTACTAATGATACTGAGACTTGAACATTTAATAGAAAAGCAATATATTGATTGCAATTCAGTTTCCAAAGTAAAGACAAATGGATATTGAGGAAAAAACAAGAAGTGATAAAATGTGAAATATATGGATGAGAAATAATTAGGTATGACTGACATTAAAAGAATTAAGAGACTAAAATGATGTTGGGATAAATATATTACTAGAAGTGAAGATAATAGATACATGATTGTAGTCTTAGTTTAGATTCCAAAGATAAAATACTATTAGAAAGAATCCATGAGATTGATGTGATATAAAAAAGAAAGGCTGTGAGAAATTGACTTAAACCCAGAGAAACATCTTGTAGTGATTCAATAATAGTTAAAAATGATGGTGGTTATGACGAAGGAAAAAATTAACAAATTTCCCTGAAGTGCATTTTGATATATTAAATATTATATTTAAAGAAACTACATTTACACATATATCTCAATGCCACAAATTTAGATTAGAGTTGTAAATAATGAGATGCTAGAATAAATCCTGCTAAATGAGATGAAAGCAATTACAAACTATCACTAATAAAATAATTTTATTTGTCTGCTTATGTTAATAAAATTATCTTAATCTTCATCAAGACAATGAATTTATAATTTTTTTGCTTTGGCAGTATATTTACTAAAATTAAAATGATGCAAAAAAGGTTAGAATGGGAATCCATATAACAATCATATGCAAATTAGTAAATATTTCATATTGGTTGGGATATAATCAACATTCACATATTTGTACAGCAGCATACTGGTGCAGTTTACTGTATTCAAATATCAAGATCTCAAAAGTGACCAGACATTTAATTATTGCTTAGTACTATCTTTAAGATCACCAAATAAAAAAATGGAATAGTTATTTGAGCTACATTCTAAAAATAATCAGCTAAGACATCACTATATAAAATAAATTAAGACCCTATTTCTAAACTTTTTTGTGAAATTTAAAACTTTCAGAGGAGGTTATAACCTTATATCCACTTCATTCAGATTTGCCATGATTGAGAATTTTAATCAGTTATTTTTTTTAAGTCTGAATTGGGTAAGTATTTTAGGGGTTTAGTTAATTTACAGATATAATATAGAAGTTTAAAATTAGAGCTATGTTTAGACTTCCAAATATTTAATATTCCTGAATTTCACATAGTAGAACAAAAAGAGTTTTTTGAAAGCATTGTATGTATACAAATTAAATGACCTATGTCAAAAAATCACGAACGTTGTAATTTTTAGATGATTATATTGTTATATTTTAATGTAATAAATACTTTTAAAATTTTTTTATATTCATGACAAAAATTGTAAGAATTAGCTTGATATTATATGTGCCTACCATCTAATGCACAGAGAATGTTACTAATGATTAAAAATATATTTTTCGATTATTAACACTTGTCCTACATAAATTCAGACTAGAAAGTATATTATTACCCAAAATGCATGAAATTATAATGATGCATATATTTTTTATGTGATGACTCATCCAAAACATATGGTACATGTTTTGCATCACTTGATGCTTTACCATTTCCAAATGAAAACTTTTTAGAACAAACACATAATAATGTGTCATTGTGTAATGGA
Source organism: Epiperipatus broadwayi (assembly GCA_028023455.1). Classification (NCBI taxonomy): domain Eukaryota; kingdom Metazoa; phylum Onychophora; class Udeonychophora; order Euonychophora; family Peripatidae; genus Epiperipatus; species Epiperipatus broadwayi. The sequence goes on along the minus strand of JAQFVV010012662.1, from coordinate 1,084,381 downwards.
ATATTCAGTTACAACTAATTGTAATTCCATGAAAATTATTATAAAATGTACTGATAAAAATAAATTTCAAACAACTTAGTTGGTAGTCATAAATACTTTCAATATCTTAGAGACAATAATCAGCTTTACACATATGTTAAAACAGGCAGAACTCTCCATATAGTACTGCCACTCAGTGCAAGCCAGAATAATCAATGGATTCCAGAAGGCTTACACATAAAGGCCCTATATAGTTTCTACTCATCCAATATCTCCAGACTAGTTTCTAGCTTGTGAATTTCATCAGTGTGGAGTTTTGGATCTGAGAGCATTACACCTAGATCTTAGGATTTAATGCAACCCTCCAGCAGCCACTTTTTATCTCAACTACAAAACTATGAGTCTAAAATTGAAAACACAATAATATTTTTAATCCAAGGTCATTAGCTGGTTTTCACTGAGTGGTACTACTGTATGGAGAGTTTTGCCTGTTTTAATAACAGTTATGAGCAAGCACAAGAAATGGTGATCATGTGATGTTTAGTGCTTTACACTTGTGCATATATATATATATATATATATATATATATTGGCTCAAATATTTCCAATGTAAAATCCAATATATATATATATATATATATATATATATTGGCTCAAATATTTCCAATGTAAAATCCAATTAATTTGACAACCAAAATTCTGAATTTAGAGTCTGGATAATTGCTAATATTTGTTTACAACATAGTTTCAATTCAATTGGAAATACAGATGAAAATCATTATCAATAAATAAATTGTAAATGTAAAAGATAATATATCAAATTAATTACTAAACAGGAAGGCAACAAAAGTTTCAAATTACTCCATATCATACATTCTAAAGTTTTGAATAACTATTTTACTGTTTTAATAGATGATTGTGAAATGGTAAATTTAAATTCACAAATGAAGTAAAGATTCTAAACAAAATTAAAAGTGGAAGAAAAATTTGCTTGGAATAACAAAGTCAAATACAAAAATTGGGAATGAATATTTTGGTGAGAAAATAAAATTATGGAGAAAAAAATAAACAATATACTGAGTTACAATAAATAAGAAGGAAAAAAAAACATTTCTAATTTAAAATGAGATAATAAGATCCAATTTTTTTATGGATTATTATTAAAAAAAGCTTGTAATGATCATTTATAAAGAACTAATAATGAGAAAGAGAAATTGAATCTAATGAAAATGTGAAATTTATTAAATAATGCAAAAGCACAATTTCTTCCAATAATTACTTGTGTAGTAAATAGACTAAGATTACATTACAATTGAAAAATGTCTAAAAAATATTAAACTATTCAAGAAAAAAAAATGCCTCAAATTTTTTAAGAACTTCATTTCTTACTTATATTTCAAATATGGCCCACAAAGTCCTGATAATATTTAAAAAAACCAATTAGAAGATGTGAAACACTATTCTCATGTTTCTTAAGCAATATTTGATTGGTAGTCATAAGAATTGGAGTATTATAATCTTTGAAAAATAATATTATTAAGAATAATGTTTAGGTTATATACAAACCTAATCAGATAAATGCTCAAATTGCTTGGAAATTTGATTTGTCTGTGTAGATAAATGATTATACTAAAATATTTTCATGTTTGCCTAAATCCTGACAATTTTATCAACTTGTTTTTATTTAAAAATCAGTGTGTTTAATATTTTTAAAGATCATTAAGCATAAACTTTTCCAGTGAATAAAAAGTATAACTAATAGTTCACCTAACAATAAGATATAATTCAGTTGTCAATTGTTCAGATTGTAAACTCATGAAATTATCACATTCATATTAGAAGCTGGATATTTTGAAACATCTACTTAGCCATAATATCTTCTGCCTGTACAGATGAGTGTTTATTGTTTTAATTGCAGCTGTGTGCAGTTTGGGCTTTAATTTTGAATAGTGCATAAAATTTTGTTTTACTTTACACTGATTTCAAATCACAGTTGGTTTGAAAAAATTAGAATTTTCATCTATAGCAAATCATTATTGAAACTGCAGATATTAAAATACTAAATAATTTAGAAGTTTTGAATACTAGTTCCAGAGTTGAAATTCTCTAGTTTGGCATAATTTAATCTCAATCAAAATTAATATTCTTTTTATAGGTTTATAAAATTAATGACATTTTAAAAAAATATTTCGTTTTCTAATATGTTTAGGATCTGTCATATAAAAGAAAAAAATATTATATATGTAGTTGAATTATTTGTGCACTATCAATAAAATAGCATATTAATTGAAATATTGTTTTAAAAATAATGTAAACATCATTATTTTAATACACGTACCGTTAGTGAATATAATGAAAAAAATTATTAGCAATATATCTGCATGCATTTGTCAATTGAGCAAATACATTTTGAATAACATTTTCTCAACTTTTAGTCACATAAATATTAATTTTCTAAAATAAAGGAATTTAAGCAACTAATATATCAAATATTGTATCACTTTTTTTTGCACTACACACACACACATACACAGACACACACACACATATATATATATTATAATAGTAACTTCTAGTTATTATTATTGGTCTAACGTGCTTTTATCTCTTATGAAATTATTTATAAATATAAAATTTATTTGACTATTTTATTATGTATACATATATATACTATTTTTATATACATGTGAACTTTAAATAATACATACCTTAAGCTTTTGAGTAAATGCCAGATTTAAAGTTGAGTAATGAATAATTTTATATATATTTTATTATTAAATCTTAATGTTTATTGAACAATTAATATTTGAATTAAGCATGAACTTGTAACAACACACGAACAGATTTACTCATTCTCTTGTTATTAAGAAGAAAGAAAAAGAAAATCATTTCTCTTTAAAATAACTTTTTCTTTTGTAAATATTACTGTTCAACGATTGGAATTTAAATATTAACTTTTCCAAATTAAGATAATCTGTGGATTAAAAGTCTGCAAGGAAAATATTTTATTTTTCTATTAAATCTTAAAGGAATAGCAATATAAAAGAAAAGAATGTCTGTTTAAGTTTTTTGGAAACTAAGTTATATTAAAACTTCATTATATTTAAAATAATTATATATATAAAGAATATTCCAATGTGCTTTGAGTAGAACAGCATTATATTGTAAAGGTTTTGAAACCAACTTTGCATGCTATTTTAAAATATTTTGAAATATTGGATATATAGAACGTCTAATGTTAATAGAAAAATGGAGAATAAGAACATCTACATTCGAAGAATATTTACTTTATTTCATATCAATCAAATCATTGGATATTATTAACAGTTTATCAATTAAGGATAAATAAAATCATCATTATACCAATGGATTAATAATATACTTCATAAAAGATCTTCATTAGGATTATAAACTACAGACTCAAATATCTACTCTTAACTCTGGAGAATAAGTTTTTTTTTCTTTATTTATATATATTATAATAATGCTTATATTATTTTAATATGTTTATTATTATTATTATTATTATTATTATTATTATTATTATTATTATCTTTATTACAAATTTGGAATCACATCATTATATCTTAATAGGAAAATTATATTTAATATTAAATACAATTAATTGAAAGCTTGACATAATTTATCAAATTAGATGAGGGATATAAAGAATAGTTATTATTTGACAGATATTTTAAACAGGATTATATTGTATTTACTACATAATATTGTAAACGTTTAATGTATTTTATTTATTAAAAATACCTATAATATATAAGTTATACAATTGTAAATAGTACTTATATATTAGTAATTATGAAACATATAAATAAGAATGGTAAATGAATTAATAAATTACATAAATTATTAATTTTTGAATCCAGATATTCTTTTTATATATCTGTTAATTTAAATTATTTTCTTTAATTTTTGAAGTTTATTATAGTATTGAATTTTATCATAGGGTATTAAACAAGAATATTATTTATTAATATTTTTAAAATGGTAAAATTCATCCGTATTTATTAATTAATATTTTATTTATCTATTACATTATATTTTTTATTGTTTATTAAATATTGATTTATTAACTTGATCTCTTTGTCTAATCATTATATATATATATATATATATGCTAGTATTATAAATATCATATGAATATTAATTATTAGTTAATGCTTATATAAAGGCATATTAAATAATAACTTGTTTTGAAATTATCCCTGAAAAGAGCTAATTGCAAATTCTCCATGAGTTTTGTAATATATAAACATATATATATATACATACTTTAATAAAGTTAAAGTAAATCAACTGTATTAATTAAACGAGAAGTCGATTGAAGAGCTTCTAGTGGATTCTGCGCGGTAATAATGTTTGGTTTCTATAGTTAAGCATCTATTCTAAAAGGTTAATAAGACAGCGGTCTTTTATTTAACAAACTGAAATTATGGTTACAGTTATAGAACCTACTAAAGAGAAATACTAAATTGGGAATCACTCCTGAAGTTCTTACTACTATTTCTACGTAAGTAGACTATATGAGAAATAATAAGACAGTTCTAAGTTCAGTAAACTAATAACTACATATAATGTGCTTTTTGCTAAATGCTGAATTATATATTTATATTCATTGCAAATTCTAATTAAAGGATGTGTTATCAACCTTAGTTATACGTGTATGCAGGCCCATTTATGTCTATTGTATTAATAATTAAACTAATATTTTATTACTTTTACCTAGTTTTATATTTATTTCTTTATGCTACCACAGCTGAGTTAAAACTCCCTGTGGACACAGCAGATGGCGCAGTCAACAGGATCCTCATATTTAGGATAAAATACAGATTCCAGAATTGTAATCTAAATTGGAATAGTGGAAATTTAATACTGGTAGACATAATCGAAAAACATGGCCATTCCCACACAAAATTTACGATACTTTGATGTGAGTAATCCTCCAGGATGGAATTTATATGTGGAGCAGTTGGACCACTTTATGTGTCTTAGTAAGGTAGAAGATGAGAAGTTGAAAGTCTCAACTTTATTATTTTATGCTGGAACTGATGTTGTGCAAATTGCCAAGCAGCTATGTGATACAAAGATTCCTGAAGATGTGCCATATAGTGAATTAGTAGGAAAACTAACTACATATTTCCAGCCAGCAATCACAAAGAGGATAGCTCACTTAAGATTCTGAATGAGAAAGCAGTTACCTTGGGAGACATGTCAGGAATACAATCTGGCCTTGCGAGAATGTGCTAGGAATTGTGAATTTATTGATTTCGAAGACATACTGTTAGATCAATTTCTATATGGTATGACAGATCACCATTTGAGAAAAATGTTATTAAGTGAAGGTGATATCACATTTAGGACAGCTGTGGAGAAATGTGTAGCACATGAGCTGATAATAGCTAATGCATCAGAATTCCAGACAATCGGTAAAGAAATAAATCCTACCACCAGCATTTTTAAAGCTAATATAGAAAAAGTTGCTATCAGGACTATACCAAATGAACTGATTTGCTACTGTTGTGGAATTTCTGGACATACTAAGAAGGTCTGCAGATACAAGAAGAAAAATTGTCGCATCTGTGGTGGAAAAGGACATCTGGCCCATGTATGCAAAAAGGGTAGTAAAGAAAATCAACACCCAGACTTTAAATCTGGACAGAAGGCAGCTGTTAAGAAATCCACAATTAACTCTTTGAAGAACACTGCAGATAAACAAATTACACTAGCAGTATCCATTTGTGAAAGCAAAGTCACCATGGAAGTAAACAGTGGTGCCGGATTGTCTGTAGTATCTTTGAAAGATTGGAACCAAATAAATGCTAGAGCTCAGCAGAATTTACAATTGTGTAAAACAAATGTTATAGCTACAGATGTAAATGGTAATAAGATACAACTATGTGGAAAGGTTTGTGTTCCAGTAAAATTAAATCAGAAACAGAAAGTTTTGCCATTATACATTGTTAAAAGAGACATTAGCCCTTTACTGGGTAGAAATTGGTTTCACCCCTTAGGCATTTGTATAAAGATCATTAAAAAAATTAAATTAGAGACTGAGGTTCGAAATAAGTTCCCACAGTTATTCAACAAAGACATCACTGTATTAAAAACAAGACCAGTGGATGTAGATTTGACTAATAATGCACAGCCTATAGTTTGCAGATCTCGAAAAATTCTATTTGCTCTCAGACCAAAGGTAGAAGAAACTATTGCAGATTTAGTAACAAAAGGTGTCTTGTCACTGGTGGAGGACTTGTTATGGGCTACTCCTGTAGTAGTAATTGTAAAACCAGATGGAATGATTCATTTTTGCAGAGATTACTGAATTACTGTTAACAAGTACACTAATAAAAGTGCTTATCCAGTACCAAGTGTGCCTGAGATATTAGCAACATTACAAAAGGCCTCATTCTTCACAAAAATAGATCTGAAATCTGCTTTCCATCAAATTCCAGTTACTGAAAAAACTGCAAATCTGTTAACACTCACTACTCATGTTGGACTGTTTAAGTGTAATAGGCTACCTTTTGGGATTACTATAGCACCTAATATTTTCCAAGCTAAAATGGATAGATTGTTTTAGAATATGGATGGTGTAATCCCATATCTGGATGATATACTGATCTCTGCCCAATCTGAAGAAGAATTGGAAAACTGTGTAATGGCAGTTTGTGCAAAACTAAACCAAATTGGTGTTACCATAAATGCAGGAAAATGTATCTGGTCTACTCCAGAAATTAAATTTCTGGGTCACATAATAAATAGACAGGGAAAATATCCTAATACAGAAAAAGTAAGAGATGTGAAAAAAGCCACTACACCAAAAAATGTTAAGGATTTACAAGCCTTCCTCGGATTATTGAATTTTTTTGAAAATTATCTATGTGGTAAAGCTGATTTTTTGACTCCCCTGTATGATTTACTGAGAAAAGGACAGTGCTGGAAATGGGTGAATGAACATAGAGTTGCTTTTGAAGAAGCAAAAGATCTACTGACATCCGAAACCCTATTAGCGCATTATTGTAGTGATCAGGAAGTAGTGATTACAACAGATGCTTCAGATCATGGAGTAGGGGCAGTAATCTCACATCTTTTAGCTGGACAAGAAAGTTCCATAGTGTATTCTTCCAGAACATTATCTTCTGCTGAAAAAAACTACAGTCAGCTTGACAAAGAGGCTTTGGCTATTATATTTGTGATCAAAAATTTCCATCAATATATATATGGTCGCAGTTTTAAATTAATCACGGATCATCGTCCTTTGCTTGGAATTTTTGGAAAAAATAAAAAAATACCAGAGCAAGTTGGTCAAAGGCTTCTCAGATGGATTAACATTTTAGCTGCCTATGACTATGAACTACGCTACAAACCCGGAAAGGAGATAGCACATGCTGATACTTTGTCACGTTTGCCAACTAGAGATAGTATACCACGAAAATTTGTTGAAGTTAATTTATTGGAAATTATCATTAACTGATAATCTAGATAATGTAAAAATTTCTAAATGGACTGTAAAAGATCCTGGTTGCTGACAATTAAAAATCTGGATACGAAATGGATGGCCAAATAGTCAGCCAAACTATGTAACTTTAGCAATCTGGAATGCACATCATTCACTATCTATTTGTAATGATTGCATAGTTATGAATGATCATGTATTTATACCACTTGAGGGATGCCAACAAGTGTTAAAAATGTTGCATGCTGGACACCCAGGCATAGTCCACACGAAAGCTCTTGCACGTTCCTATGTTTGGTGGCCATGTATTGATCAAGATATTGAAAGAACTGTAAAATTGTGTCATGATTGTCAGGTTGGAGCAAATTTTCCGAGTGAAATGTTTAAACCCTGGGTGGAGGCTAAAACACCCTGGGAAAGAATACGTATAGATTTTGCTGGACCTGTAAATGGATATTTAATTTTAGTAGCAATAGACTCTTACAGTAAATGGGTCGAGTAAAGAGTTGTAAGGACTACGAGTACTAGATGTACGATTAAAGCTTTACAAGAGATTTTTACAACCCATCATTAGTGTCTGATAATGGCACTGCATTTACGTCTACTGATTTTGAATCGTATTTGGCAGAAAAAGGTATTCATCACATTCTAACGCCAGCTTATCACCCAGCTTCAAATGGACTAGCAGAAAAGGCAGTTCAAAATTTGAAATCAAGTTTGAAGAAAAGTAAAGCACTTAACATGGATGAAGCACTAGTTGATATCATGTTTTATCAACATTTCCTGCCTATTGCGATTAATGGAAGATCACCAGCAGAGTTGTTGTTTAATAGAACATGTCAGACACATCTGTCTAAATTACTACCAAAAACAAAGAAAACAATAGAATCCCATTGTTCTACTCCCCAAAGATTCATGATTGGTGAGAATGTATGGGTTCGTGTATTTAAAAAGGATTTGGATATCAGGGATTATTAGCAATAGTATATCTGAAGTTATACGATTAATAAAACTTGATAATGGATTACTTATAAGATGTCATATTAATCATTTGAGAAAAAGATTTACTATGACCAACATGGACAAAAAAGAATCTGTTAAAAAGGAAACCCAATGGGACTTATTGTCTAGAGCAGAGCTAGATAATCTGCCTCCCTTAACACAAGAAAAATTATTACCTGCAAATCAAATGATGCCAAAAGATGACAATACAGAACCTGACCCAGATGACTCTAGTAAAATGATTGATCCTATTTCCAAAAGCTGTATTCCATGAAGTCAAAGAATCCGGAAGAAACCAGCTAAATTTAATGATTATTTTCTAGAGTAGGGGGAGATATATGTAATATATAGACATATAAATATACGTACTTTAATAAAGTTAAAGTAAATCAACTGTATTAATTAAACGAGAAGTCGATTGAAGAGCTTCTAGTGGATTCTGCGCGGTAATAATGTTTGGTTTCTATAGTTACGCATCTGTTCTAAAAAGGTTAATAAGACAGCGGTCTTTTATTTAACAAACTGAAATTATGGTTACAGTTATAGAACCTATTAAAGAGAAATACTAAATTGGGAATCACTCCTGAAGTTCTTACTACTATTTCTACATAAGTAGACTATATGAGAAATAATAAGACAGTTCTAAGTTCAGTAAACTAATAACTATATATAATGTGCTTTTTGCTAAACGCTGAGCTATATATTTATATTCATTGCAAATTCTAATTAAAGGATGTGTTATCAACCTTAGTTATATGTGTATGCAGGCCTGTTTATGTCTATTGTATTAATAATTAAACTAATATTTTATTACTTTTACCTAGTTTTATATTTATTTCTTTATGCTACCAGAGCTGAGTTAAAACTCCCTGTGGACACAGCAAGTTTGAATATCATGGCATAATGGTGACTGAAAGAGGGATGAAAGATGGATGAACTAGTCTAAATTATATTAAAACTTATTTAAAGATTATTGAGCTAGCATAATAAAGATAGATATAATCATTTACTTAGTATTTCATCGATTCATTTCTAGCATTCTACCTGAAGATCCAAAGTCCGATTGTTGTGAAATGCATATCCTTTTTTTAAGGAATTTAATCATCCCGTTATATTTAACAAGATCAACTTAGACTTTAAATATAATCCATTCTGTTATGTTTGGAGAACCTAACTATGAAGCATTAATTAATGATTTCCAAGCATTAAATATAATCAATTCTGTTATATTTGACGCATCAACTGGGATGATTAAATGCTGTTCCATTATATTTGGTGCCTCAACTAGGGCTATCAACTATGCCATCCCATTATAATATATGTATATATATTATAACCATTTTCAACATATTTTATAAATATCATTACAAATGAAATATACATTAAAATTTAAAAGTTAAAAAATAAATCTAATTCTGAAATTAGTCTATTAAGTATATAAGTAATATTTACTGAGGCTATAACCTCGATAATATGCGTATAAAATGCGATAGTAGGGACCTCTACAGGTATTTTAACCACAAGTATAGTAAATTTCACATTATTAAATTCAGGAAAGAAATTTAAAAAATTTAAAAAATGAGTTATAATATTAATAATTAATTTAATCGTAAAAACTTATTTTTGACATTAATCATTGCAAATAATTATTTTAGTTAAATATGTATTGTATGTGTGAATAAATGGCCTATTACATTTTTAACATATACTTTTTAAGCTATTAAATATAATTTATTAATGGATTCTAACTTCATGTATGGCAGTAAATTGAATTATGGTTTAACTTGTTAAAAGAATAATAGATGAACTTAAAAAAAATCGTTAGGAATTAAATATTTTATGCTTACTTAATATTGCCAATAAAGAATTGAGATTTATTCAATGTTTCATCCTGTTTTTTACATGTTTATTTATAATATTATCAATTTTTTTTTTTATAATTTAAATTTGTTTTCATGGTTATATGATATAAATAAAGTGGTCTTTGGGTTAAACCATGTGTTACTTTTGATTAATTCCCAACATTTCAACAAAATAGCATCTGCCATTGCCAATGTTAACTTTTCATAGAAAAATTATTAGATCTTAAATGGTAATGAGATTGAGTGTGAGGTAAAGAATAAAATTCAGCATGATGTAGTTAAGCATTCAGAATATGTGGATTAACAAAATATTTATTTTCTTCAGTTTCACCATTAATTTATTTCAAGTTTATATTAGAAGAAAACTATAAAATAAGTGATCTCCATAAGGCTGGAATATGTTGTACTTCATCAGCTCTTTTTAAACCTGTTCTTTTTAATATTTCACTCAATTCCCTTATAGTTCTCAAATAATACTTTTCCAAATTAGCAAGAGCTAAAACAGTTGCTAATTTGGAAAAGTATGATTTGAGAACCATGAGGGAGTCGATTGAAATATTAAAAAGTCTAAGAGATTTAAATATAGCTGGTAAAGCACTACATTTTCCAGGCTTATGGAGACCATTTATTTTAGCTCTTTCTTTTAATATAAACTTGAAATCAATTAATGATGAAAGTGAAGAAAATAAACATTTTGTTAATCCACATATTCTGAATGCCCAACTATTTTACGTTCAATGTCATTCTTTATCTCACACTCAATTTCATTATTATTTTTTTCAAAAAAATTAACCTTGACAATGGTAGATGCTATTTTGTCAAAACAAGTGAGAAGTAATCCCAAATAACACATGGCTTAACTCTAAAACTATTTTATATATATTGAAAGCAAGGAATATAACCTTTTTTTTTTACTATTTTTTTTTAATTTCACTCTTTATAATCCATTAAAGGAAAATATATCGTAAATGTTTATGTATTAAAATTTTATTTTTTAGCATATCTTAATTTACAATAATATGCAAATATATTAAAATAAAATAAAAAATTATATAAAATTAAAATACTAATAAAATAACAAGTTTACACTAAAATTCTATCATGATCATTGTTTCACCTATTGCATAAATAGATTTTCTTAAATGAAAACCAATTATCATAACACACTTATATATAACATGCTAACCACTATCATAATTAATTTTAAACTCCATGTACTTTCAATATCAGAGGAAGTTTTCATAAAACTAATGACTTCAAAATTGAAAAGACTAATCATAAGATTTTAATTGTTCTTGATTCTAAACCATGAATCTTATGAACACTTTTTATATTAAAGATAGATGGAGTTTAAAATGAATTATAGGTACAGTTAGTCTTTCATATATAAATGTGTTATGTTTAATTGATTTTCACTTGACATGGTCAATTTGTGTAATTTGTCAAGCCATAGTTATTACAGAATTTTAGTATAAGTTTGTTATTTTAATTAGAATTTTAATGTTATATGAATTATCATTATTAACATAGCATTAGTCAGTATTTAATATATTAAATATCTTTCATTATAAGATAATATAGTTTTGTTTATGTTAGCATAAATAGATTAAAAGTAAAGTTTTGTACATGTAATATCAAAGAAATATTATCACATAGGATTTACATTTAACCCATTTTTATAAAAGTGCATTTAAATTTATTATATTTAAATGCATTTATTTAAATATGTATATTCTGTGTTTGAATAAGATTGATAATAATAGATTGATTTACATTATGAAATATAATGTCTGGAATGAATAAATGTCTTTATAATTAAGAAATGCTACCAATACTTTTTTTGGCTTGCTATATAATAGACTTATAATATAGAAATATATTTTTTTTAATAACAACTAGTTTTTTTTTCATTTGGATTTAATAAGGACACCAAATAATATAACCACTTACATTAGAGAGCCATTTAGTATGTGTATATATAGATGATTACACATATGTTCTTTTATTATGTATTGCCATTGATATTCAACATTGTAAAAAAAGATTGATTCACACATTATCTCAGAGTAAACATCAAGCAGAGAGATTTGATTTGTAATTTTCTAGAGAGATTTATCATTAAATAGCTTGGAAAACAAGAGACAACATGCATATATATCATATTTTAAGGGTATGGTTATGGTATCTATGACCAATAAATCAATTGGTGTTCATTTTAAATATTTATTTTATTATCTAGACATATCAACAATGTTTGGGTTTAATATATTAATAAAATGATTTCATGTTAATATATAGTTAATTTTAATTGATATTTTTAGGAAGTGATTTTACCAGTCTAAAGTTAGTAAACTGATGTTCATTTTACCACATATAAATTTATCTATATTTATGTGTCTATGTAATCATGAAACTTTGAGAATCTGTTAATAAAAATCTTTATCAAGTTTTGACATTATGTCTTTCATAAAATTAAAGGATATGAATAATTTAGAATAAAATATTCCTGTATTTGTTTAGATTTATAATATGGGCTTGATTTTAAAGATTTATATAATATTAATTTGTGTGTTTATATTACTTAAAGACATATTGAGATAAGTGATAAGAAATAATAAATTAATAATCATATTATTTTTTAATAACATATTTATTTTCTTCTATAAATTAAGTTATTAAATATGAGATACTTAATTTTTGCCAATAGTTAATAATTTTAAAATTAAAATTATTTTTAAGCATATCTATATAATTTAGTAATATTAATAACAAACATTGGATGCATAATTTTTTTTTGTATATATATATATATAGTTAATAACTTCATTAATTTACTTTGTTTAACATAATTTAATTTATTGGATAGAAAATTATCTTTGCAATTTTATTTTTTTATTATTATTATTATTATTATTATTATTATTATTATTATTATTATTATTATTATTATTATTATTATTATTATTATTATTATTATTATTATTATTATTATTATTATTATTATTATTATTATTATTATTATTATTATTATTATTATTATTATTATTATTATTATTATTATTATTATTATTATTATTATTATTTTAAATTTTTTTATTGTTTTGTGTTTAATGATAATACTAAATTGGGACTAGTAAATAAAGAATTTTATATATATAAAATTTAATTTAGTTTGGACAAATTAGAAATTTATAAAAGGAATGTTATAATTTTTTCTTGATAATGTAATTTATCATTTTACATAATCAAAGTATTCCCAATTTGATATTTTGTAAATTGGCTTGAATTGTCTGAAAACCTATGATTCTGCCATATCACATTAAAGGTATTTTCAGCTGTGTCTAAAAAAAAGAGACTAATTCAAACAAGGAAAATAATAGGTTGTGGACTTTAAAAACGTTTTGCTAAATTTATTATAATATATTCTTGAAATAAAACACTAGTTTATTACTTCACCTTTGATTAGTAATTAATTTAGATTGCACTTTGGTCCATATTCTTTGAGCAACAAAAACAACAGTCCATGTGTTCAAACCCACTATGGCAAGGGCATTGTGCATTGAACATAATGATATGAAACAAAAAATTAAAGAGGCATACTTTATTGCAAATGACAATTGGGCAATAAACTGGAAGGAATTGTGCTTTGCAATCTCCAGAAAATGGTTACTATAAAATTTGCATAAATTTTACATAAACCACAGCTAAACTTCAGTTAAAAGTAGGCTATGATTATGGAGAATCTGAAAGCGCTAAGCCATATAACCTGTTAATAAGATAGAGATAAGCTTCACTTTTTTTGCATAAAGCACAATCTAAATTAATATAATATATTCTTTTAACTGTTAGTTCTTATGTGTAACCTAACCATTGATAAACATACTTACAAATAATTGCAGATATTTATAGTATATGTAAAATAGAATACTTCCAGTGCGTTAATGTCGATTATGAGGGGGATAAATAATCATTATATGTTTTTGAAAGACAAGTTGATCTACAGTATTTTTTCACTATATATTTTGAAAGGATGAAAAATTTACCTGTACAAGTACATGATAGTAATTCATCAAAATAAATCAATAATGATTTTGTTAATTTTACCATAAATAAATATGTAATGCATTAGCTTTCTTTTTACCTTAATGTTATCTTTGATTTTATGAGATATAAAATAATGTTAGTTTTTATCATTAGAGGATCTTTTATTATTTTATCATATATAATTAAGTTATTGTCATTTAGGGTATAAATATGTTTTTGATAGCTTAAAGAACACATTAAGCTAATGTCCATTTAGAGATGTATGCATATATATATATATAAGGGCATATATATATATATATATATATATATATATATATATTGTGCCCTTATCTATAGGTCATAATAAGGTAGAATGGTCAATTACTAAAAAATTTTAAATTTTAAGATACGTTTGTGTAATATATTGATAATTGTATGATCGATTAGATTTTATAGTACAATTTAAGGCTGAAAATACCTGGTATATAAAAGTGTAATGGATTATTTTAAAAGAAACAGTTAAATAAAGCTTAATTATATCCTTGCTTATGGTTGTAAAAGCTGGCCATATAAAATAATACAGCTATAAATAGTTAAAAGTATATTAAACAATTCAATTGTAATGTTTTAAAACTAATAAATTAAATAAACGCTATATGTAATATTATAATTATAATTAATATTCAAATTTAATCTAATATATTTTAAAATAAACTTTAGGATGGTGAGAATTATATTTAGTTCTACATTTTAAATTATTTTCCAAATTTTATAAAATATATCAGTTTTGGTAATTTAGACCGAGACTTAAAATCAAATCATCTGATAAAGTTAGTAATCATGTGACTGTATATTATATACCTTCACACACATGCTTGTTAGAATATAATAATAAAGTTTGTGAATTATAAAAACTAAATATAATTGCTATCTATCATTAAAGTAAAAGTTGAAATATTAAATGATATTTTAATAATTGTTTTAAAGTTTAAATGATTTTGATAAAACTATAATTGAGTTTAAAAATACTATTCTAAGTAATATTTTAAATCATTACGTCATAAATTCTTTATTTTAAAAAAGTCTAGTCTGTTATAAAACTAAAAAAGTGTAAATTTGTTCGCGCTAAAAAGTAATTAACCAATCAACGGAGGTAATTTAGCAGACGGAAAATAGGAATTAGACGAAGCGGGAGAAAGTAATGTGTAAGTGAAGGAGGGAGTAACATATTTTTTAGCTGTATAAGATCGTAAGCTAGAAAAGTGATATAATTTTAAAATTTGGTATTTATTTTAAAAGTTTTTTTTTTTTAAATATAGTATTTTGAACTGCCTTTACATGGAGGGCTAATTTAAAAAGTTTTCTTACCAGGATTTTTTATTCAAGTTTAGCCAAAACCTTGCAGTAAAAATGGAAGTACTACAGAAAAAAATACCTAAAAATATTGCTAAAGGAAAAATATTTGTAAAGTGCCTTGATAAGCTTTATTTATGCTCAACCAGAAATTTATTATTGTAACTCAGAGGAATATAATTTGGACGTTATACGGACAAACTTAAAAGAGAAGTTACTTGCCGTCAGAAAAATTTATGACGCACAAATTTATAAGGCTACTCTGAAGTTTTTTTTATTCTTCTCTATGGAAAAATTAAGATGCGTATATCATAAAGAAAAAATTATGTAAAAGTTATAATGAAGAAAGAATGTTTATCTTTTTAAAGGAAACATTACAAAGTATATAGTACCAGAATTTTAAAAGAAGGAAAAAAGTTATAGAGTAATAATATGAAAGAGCTATTGTGTTTTTATGAAAAAAAGAACAGAAAAACTTTCTCTAAGAGGAATTAAAAAATATTATAAAGTGGTCATTGGAGGAATGCTTGATTTGGAAAATATAAATCTAATATACTTAATAAAATGGATCCATGGAGACAGAAAAATTTATTGAATATTTAAATCAAAGTACCTAGAAGATGCATCATAAAAGTCGTGCAGGAGAAAATATTAGCAGAAAATATTAGAAGAGAATATGTAGACGTTTTCTTTATGGGATTAATTGATATCATAATTAATAATTGTATTAAATATTATAAAAAAACCAAGGATTGTCATCTATGAATATTGATTAAACAAAGCAATAATTGTTTTACCTTAAAATTGAACAAGTAGGGAGAAGAACATTAAGTGACAGAAGAAGAAATAATAAACATTTTTTTTTAGCTTTAATATGAACGGTTTTCAAGGAAATTTGATGAAAAAGTACAGTAAATATAGTTTGGAATATTTTTTACTAATTTATTTTAAAATATAAAATGTTATGTGAGATTAGGGAAAACATAAAACATAAATTTAGTAATATTAAAATTTAAATATAATAGCTTGATAAAATTATAGAAATAGTGTTTAAAATAAAGTGTATGGATGTGAATCTTATATCTACAAGGATCAAATGGATGGTGAAGCCTACGGAACGCGATCGAGGAGATAAAGGTCGTTTGGTAATTTTGATAGTTATTTATAATGCATAATGTATTTTTTTTAGATCATCTATTGACCTAAGAATGAAGTGTGAAAGTTTAAATTATATGTATACATTTTATACAACATTTTTAACATATAATGAGATAGGAGTAATTCGGAATATGCATGCAACAATTTATTTAAAGTATATTAATAATATAATTTAACAGAACAATTGTGTGATTCTTTTGAACTTTCATGTGATAAAGTATTCAGATATTTAAATAGTTTGTATATGATTAAATATACGGAGGAAAGTAGTAAAAAAGATTTTCTTATAGAACAGTGGAATAGTTTTAAAATAAATGAATTTTATTATTGTTAGTAATGCAGATATGTATTTGTCGATGTACAGTATAGAAAAAATCTTGAGAAATAAGATCGGATAGTGACTTGGAAGTACTAGTGGAGAGGAAACCAAGATGATGTTTTTTTTTTTAAGAAATAGGAAAAATAAAGGATTTGGATCATATTTAGTTTTGTGTGATTTCAGTATAGTTAACTAAGCCCTATGACTGAGACACATATAGTTTGGACAGTGTTTTTTGCATATCTTTAAACTTTTGATGTTAGAATAAAGCAGAAGAAATAGCTTTAGCATCGTTCCTATAATAGAGGTTGGTAGACAGGTAAAGGTCACTTCTCTATAGTGTCTTTTAATTCACTGTGCCATGATTGTCAAGATATATGACGAGTAATATTCTAGTTGTATTTTGATCCTATGCATCTATCTTCGCTATCCTTATTTTGTGAATCTGCATTGGTCAGAAAGATATTTTCAAAGAAATAATGAATAAAATAGAACTGAAGATATGTTATCGTTTATGTAAGAATAGTTTATTTGCTGGAATGTATAGAATTGTGTAACTTTAAAATTGAACATCCAAAATATCATAAAGAGAGAAAGAATCATATAATACATTGTAAAATTAATTCAGAAATGAATATAAGATTTTTTGAAAGAGAAATCTAAACAAAGTTGTTGTTTTTTAAAAGTGATAATAAAATTTGAATGTTTTAAATAATATTTAGAAAATAAGTATTGCATATTTATTAAGAAAATAGTTCAATAATATGTAATAAACATATACTTGTGCATGGTATATTAATAGTTGTAATTATATCATCCGAAGTAAGGCTTGAATGAGAATATTAGGATTAATAAACATCGGATAATGAACAATAAAAACCTAATACCGAATGTAGAACAATGTTTTGACTTTGTAAGATTCCATACAACCAATATAAAACTAAAATTTGTTAATTTGTAGAATTTTACTACGAATGTAAATTTTGTAAAAAATATAATTTTAATAATATTAGGGATGCAAAGTGTTTGTGATAAGCATATAAGAAATGCATTTTGTAATAAGCTAACCATAATAATAAATCAAGTAATAATACTGTATTTTCTTAAGTGTTTAAAAAAAAAAGATTTAACTAGGAAAAGTAAATAATATTTTGATTTCATTTTATAAACTAATAAACTAAGTTGAGATATGAAAGTAAGGGATATTCAATGTATATAGTGTAAAAATATTGTTAATTTATTTATGTTGTTAATAAACTTTGTTTTAAATTTGTTTTAAAGTCTTGTGTCCGAGTTGTTATTTCTCCACATGGATGCATGAAATCACGATACATTTATAATTGAAACAGACATATAGATTTTGAACAAAAGGTAAACATAAAAGTGTTATAAGAATTTTGAGAATTTATTGGTATGTTAAAATTAAAAGATCATAATTTTATATTATTTATTGGTCATAAGTCGGTTGCCACAATATTACATTAAATTATATGCTAATGTTGCCACATGTATTCTGTTGTCAGATTATTAAAATACTACCACATACGTATTTATTTATTTCATTTCAGGAAGAAATAAGATTATATTATATTTATTATTGTTATTATTATTTTATTATTGTTAGTTGCTGTGTAGTAGATTATGACATAAAATTCCCTTTTCATATTTTGCTACCGTAATTTTAAATCAGTTAGAATACAATTTATGAACCTGAGATTTTATTTTATTTTACTTCATTTTATTTAATTAAGCTAGATTCTTGTTATAAAGAAGATTAAGATATGATTATTATTTTAATCGTAGTGAATAGAGCTTAAAAAGTCGTAAGAATACTATGAGTTAATTATTTGGTATAGTAAAAAAAGGGGATAGTGTTCTTATGCCATTGAGGTAGTATCATGTGGATAATGTCTCAATGTAGTCTATCTTGTTCCCGGTATTGTCACTCCATGTCTCATGAAAATAGTAAATATTTGTTAATTCATTTTAAAATTGAACCGTATATGTATTTTAAAAATTAGAGCTAGTAATCATTTTAATTAATGCTGAATATTTCAATTATTTATTTGTTAACTGAGCTAGAACCCGTAATATTCGTAATAAACAATATATTTTGGGGTGAGAACGCGTGGGGGGAGGTTAGAATATATATATATATATATATATAAGGATGTCTTATGCACTTGAATATGAAAACTACATGTTTTTTAAAATATTTCAAATTTTTTTATTCATAATTTAGTATTGTATTAAATATTATATTAATATTTAAGAACAGTAAGTATAACCATATTTTATTACATTCTCATCTTTGTTTCATGAAATACACTATATTTACAAAAATATAAGATTAATCTGATGTTTAACAGTTTCCCAAAGCTAGAACTAGACCAGTGATAACTTCATGGATGAAAATGTTATTTTCATAGACAATCCAAAAAAATAAATAAAAATGATTACTTTACAATAAAAAATGTAACATTTTATCAGTCATTGAAATTATAATTTTAGTAATCAGAGTATACAAATAGATGATGATGGGTAGTTCTAGCAAGATCTAGTTCCTTACCAATGTTATACTAAAAGGATTAATTTTTTAATATACTTTACCTATTAAAAGTGTCAATATAATATTATCTTTTATTCATAATGACATATCAGTATTTTATTAATGATGATGCTATCACATTTCTATCCAATACATAATGATGCATCGAATGCACAATCAATAACTCATTTAGGATTAGTTACCCAAAACATATGACATTCCAAACAATGAGAGCATTTGAATGCAAAAAGAGTGAATCTATGAATGGAAGAAGAGGAAACTTTTATCCTACAATGAGCTATTTTAGAGAATTATGTTTTCTTTTTCCATTGTATTAAAAATAACCTTTAATTATAATTGTCAGTTTTAATTAAAGAGAATAACCTCTCTTTTCACACTTAAAGAAATGTCAAAAAAGAAAAATATACACCAAATAAGATATTAGCCTGACAATGAAGTTTTTACTTTTCTACCCATCTTTTAACTTCTAAATAAAATCAGTTAGATATTCATTGTCCAATAATAAAATCATTATTAACATCATTATTTTCAATGATTATCAATTTACTACTGGATGAAGATCTTCATAAATTTAATACTTTTTTCTGATGTCTAACTAGTCTTCTCTAAATCACACAAGCAAACTTTCTTATTTCATCCATTTATTTTATATATAGTCTCTTTTCAGATCTTTTATAACTTCTTGGGATCCATTTTATGATTTCACCTGTCCATCTTTTATCATCCTTCTTGCATATGTTTGATCCAACTCCACTTCAGACTCCTAATTCTTTCAATGATGTCAATGATATCTCTTTATTCTCTTATGCATATATTTATTTTTGATCTCTTATTATTATTCATAATATACATCTCTTTATTTTGGTGAGTGGTCTGAAGTCTTAGTATACCTTTTCTGTTAAGTGTCCAAGACTCAGAACTTGTGATACACTTTTATTAAAAAATTTTACTTTTCTAACAAATAGACACATTTCTTCTTATTATTAAATAATTTCTACCAAAAGCATCCAATATTAATTCATTGATTAATTTCTTCCATTATGTTTTCATTACTATTAACAATCTAATCCTAGGTATTTGTAAATGTTGACTTCTTTCAATTCATCATTCTTTTGAAAAATAATCCATTGAATATTATTTTAGGATTTTTAGCATTTATTTTTGTGCCTCTTTTCTAAAACCATTGCAATATTTCCTGTTAATTCTGAAGCATTATTTGCAACAAAATAAAACCCATCAAATTGTCTCCAGAATCTAGATGCTTTAAGTAATCACCATTTATTTTTATTCTCTTAGCTTCCCATTTTATTTTACAAAGTATATCTTGTAAAACCACTATAAAAAGTTTGGGATATAAGGAATCATCCTGTTGTAAATTTTTCTAATTATTGCTATTGCATTTAAAAAAAAATATTTTTCAGAGTATGACCATATCTTATCTTGATGATACAATGCTTTAATCACAGTAGATATGCTTATAGAATTAAATGCCTTTTCATAATCTACAAATCCAAAGCAAAATGGCAACTCATAATCATTGGTCCTTCTAAAACATTATACTTGGAACTGGTCAACTGCACTAAAACCATTCTTAAGACCACTTTCTTCTTTTGGTTGGATAAAATCAAAAGTTTGTTGAGGGCATGTTACAATTATCTTGGTAAAAAATTTGTACAGAACTAATAGAGAACAAATAGGTCTGCAATTTGTAATATCTGCTTTATCACCTTTTTAATATCAATATTATTATTGCATACTTCCAATCATTTCATATATCTTTTAGACATTTGGTATATAACTTTACCACCCACTTTCTTATTTCTTCATCTGCTTCTTTTAAGATACAAATTATAATTCCATCATTACCTCGAGATTTTCCCTTTTTTGTAAATTTAATTGCATGTCTCACTTTTTCATTTAGAATGCTGGGCAATTCAGAAGATATAGTAATTATAAGGGATACTTTGATTTTCTATTCTTTATTGCTATATAATTTTTTACAGAATATTTTCATACATTTCATGATGTCATCTCTCTTATTAATAATAGTTTCATCTTTTTTTTTTTTTGCATAAATAAGCTTTTTACCAATACCATATCAATTATTTCGCATTTTTGAGATTTGTATTCTCTTTTACAGCTTTCTTTGCTAATTCACAATTATATTTATTTTAAATTTGTATATATTATTTATTTTTATCGTTATTAACTCTTATTCTTACAATTGTACAAAAGTCAAATAAAGTATGGCTAGCTAAGATAAGTTGTTAATGAAGCATATGAAAATAATCATAAATTACACTGGTGAAACCAATCTCGGAAGAATCTTAATGTTGAATACGTGCTACATCAAATTTGATGTACAATATATACTATTTATATATTTCTTCTGAATAATATAATTTTCAAAATAATTCTGAAAAATCCAAAGAAAATTTTTTATAACATCATATGCGCATGCGTAAAAAAGATGTAAAAGAGCAGGTGTAATTTAAGTCATAAAAATAGACACTTTTAAGCGAAATATTCTTTTCTTTGTAAATTAGTAATAGAAAATTTTCGTTAATTTTCCATGTAATATGTTTAATGTAATAATTAAGAATTTTTTTATTCTTTTAAATATTTTATATCGTTTAAACTTTTCTTTCTTATTCATTATTTACAGTAGTTTCAGCACATTCTATTTTAACACAGCAAAGATTAATTTTCAATAATATTGTCATTAAACTTTCAAATGTGCTTTAATATTTAATAATAATGTCTGGGGTATAATGTTCCCTGCGCTTCAAATGTTACCTTACATATTTTTTTAGTGATCTGTGTAGGTTAAATTATTAATGAACTTAAAATGAACAACAGAGCAGTCTTTTGTAATTACAATTAATAAATAGTCTATCAGAGAATATGCGTCAGTGTTTTTGGAAGGTTGAACTCTTATTTATTAAATCTATTATTAATATTTTCAAGATGATTATATATATATATAAACAAACAAAAATCATAAAAATATACTTAAGGGCTCTCATATTATAGATAATGGTCTTTTCTTCCACAAAGTCAGATACAAAAAACACATTATATATATATATACAGGTATATTGTCTATACTGAACTTAATGTAATTTAGAATAGATTTGAATTGAGACTTTTAAGCTCCCTACAGCTATCTACTCCATCTTATACAACTGATACACATGAACACATACATATAAAATATATATTGCAACATATTATGCAGGTATGTAAAATTGTCATTTTATGATGAGTAAATAGTTTTTTTCAAATTATGACATTACCAGATTGGAATAAATAGGATTAATTTTGAAAAATATCAGTAAAATGTAGATATGTGAGACTTTCTGTTTTTATGTTGATTGTAGCCAATAGATATAGATGACTAAGCTATTATAAAGATGAGGGCATCAAATATATAGTTGTTGAAATAGTGTCACATCTCTATAATTATGCATGAAAGTTTGTTTTGAATATAACACATTGAAATGTATTTTAATTTTAAGCTGATAATGATAGTAAAAAAGAATACAAGTTAACTACTAGATGAAAGCTGCATACAGTCAAAAATGTATACATGCAATAGATCTAGTAACACACTTTTCTCTGAGAAAGGTATAAGTGTGAAACTAGTTTGAAACATGGATAGTAAAACATTGGATATGGATTTGGGCATCATTAGCATTTACAATATGTAGATGACTTATACTTACAATGGATGGAAACAAAGGAATACTATTAAAAAACTTGTTCTGAAAAGCAAGCTTGATCATGTGATGTATTTTGTTTTTGCATTTCTTACTATTTGATTATAATGCTTACTTTCAGAAAATTTTTCACAATCAGTAAATTATTTGAGAGGTCATTTATTTATAACAATTAGATGGAAACCTATGACAATCTACTTTTTATCAAAATGGTATATTTATTATCAAGAGTAGAGTAAGAACAATTATAAACTACTATGAATAAAATAAGGTGTTAATTAAAACTTATCTAATTCTTTAAGATGTGAAGTCAGTAATTTATAAAATGTTACATACTTTAAAATATTTAGTTTTAAAAATAAATGTGTTTTGTTTAATACTATAATCCATTTATTTTGCTATTCATCTATTTTATAGATGTTAGTTTATATATATATATATATATATATATAACAATTTATCTATTTTATAGATGTTAGTTTATATATATATATATATATATATATAACAATTTATAATCTAGTGAGCCATAAAAAAAATTTTAGATTAAAATTTTGTCAATATTTTAAACACATTAAAAATTTTATCTTAAAATTAGTTTTAAATTGATGAATGTTTTTTCTCATCTTGTCTTTTTTTAAAAAAAACAATCCATTAGATAAATTGAAATAAGATTAAAATTCTTTAATTCTATTAAAAAAGATGTTTGATTTATAAAAGTTTAAAATTTAAATACCAGTAGTCTGTATGTTGGTTTAAATGGAAAATAACATAATTATTGCTGTACTTTAATATTTCTGTAGTGTAATTTTTACTACATCTCTCTCATGCACATTTTTTCACATGCCTTTGGTCATATGTTTATAATTACATTTCTTCATAAAGCGAACAGTGGGTAAAAACAGTCCCTATCCTGTGTTATTGGTGTAGTAAAACATACTCTACAGAAATAATATTCATTATTGGATAATCTCTGCTCTAATAAATGACTAATAAAAGTTATTAAAATGCTAGTTTGTTTGTTATTTAGAAAATCTTGCAACATTATAGAGGCAAATGGCAGATTGAGCCAAATACTTCTAGATAAAATTACCCTTTTATATGTTTTTATTTAACTTACTCTGCTTTTAGTTTTTCTGTCTAGATAAACTCCAGTACCTCAATTTTTATTTACTTTCTAGTTTCTTATCTAGTTTGAAACTTTATGTATATATGTATTTCTGATGACAATATATTCTCTTAAAATTTGCAAACAATTTTAGCAAAAAAAAAAGATCATGAGCAATTGTGATTTTTAACTTTGTATATAACAGTGATGATCTGATGGGAAGAACTCTTTGTAATTTACAATTGAATGGTTCATTAAAAATGTAAGCCGTTTCAATTGACATTTTCAGTTTAATATTTTTTAAATATAACTTAAATAAATTCATCTTATTATTACATTTGATTTTGATTGGAATTTTCAATTTACTGAGCAAACTTAGTCTCCAAAATAATTTAAATTAATTAGTTTATGAACAATATTAAAAGTATTAAAATATATAATATGTGTTATTATACTTATAGGATTGAAAATAAAACAAAAAAAAACTTAGCAAACTGAAATTATAACAACGATCTTATATAAAAAATAAAAAGTATAAAATAAAATTTCAAAAAAATGTTTTTATTCACATAAATACACTACGAATTTTTTTTTTTCAGCTTTTTTTTTTGATATTAGGTGACTAAAACTAAAAGCATAGAGAGCTCATGTTTACAAATAGTCTGAGAATATTAATGAAGATAATCACTTAATGATTTTAGTTTTGGTTGCATAATATTAAAAAAACCTGACAATGGTAAATCTATTATTTTTAGTGCATTTATGTGAACAAAAATATTTCTTTAAAAATAAAATATATTTTTTAAATTTATTTAACCACTAATCAATAACTGGAATTTTTATTTAACAATTTACTACTCTACATTCATACTAAATTGATCAACACATACATAGCCTGTTTATACATGTTTATAAAACATGCATGATATTGATGCATGCAAATATAATCCAAGCTATATCTCATTTCCAATTTTATGTATGTGCTTTTAAAATGGAAGCGATATGTAATTCTATGTAATTTCACATATTTAGAATAACCACATAAGTAATAAAATAAATATCTTTTACGGCATATTTATTTCAAAAAGATCATTGATTTAAATTAGATTTACTAAATCAAAAATATATATGATTATCTAAATAATGATATAAATTATGTCCCAATTTATCCCCCATTTCAATTGATTATTATAAAATTAAAATAAACACAGGTCTATTGTTTTTGAATGCCTAATTTAATTATCATATGGTTTAGACCTTAAAATCTTATATCTCAGCATGTCTTTTACCAAAGCCTTTAAATATAAAAATATGTAAAAAATGTTTTTTTTAATTATTTATAATGTAATTATTCTTCGCAAGTCGAGAAGGATTACATTATAAATAATCATACATTTCTTTCATGTCTTAGGTCAAGTGTTTATAATTCCCTTCTCCACAAGGTGTTATAAGTGGATAGAAGCCAGTTCCTATCTTGTATAAGAGTATATAATAAAAATTACACTACCAAAATATTATTCACTATATGGATAACCTCTGGCCTAATGAGTGCCTAATAAAAATTATTAATGATCAAAAATATGTTTATATATATTTATGTTTAAATATAATTGGTGTAATTTATTTATTTATTAATTTAACAAGTGTTATTTTGTTATATATCCATTAGCCCATTGACAATGGTGGATATACACCTTTATTGTAAAAAGTAGGTTGCCTTGACGATGTATTGAGATTGTTGATTGTTATTGTTACTGGTATTGTTTAAGGATAGATTGCTTTCACATATTTACATTTATAAACCTATCTAGCTTTGAGCATTATTAGCTTTCTTATCTATATAATATATAGTTCAGTGCAGCTTGAAAGTTATAAATAACTATTTATTAGTCTGCTTTCAGAACAGGTTATATTTTTCTTTTAATTAGGTTTATTTAAACAACTTTGAATTGATAATCTCATTCTCTTTAATCAAGTTGCAATCTTCAGTGACTATACAAACATAGCCATTATTATTGTAAAAAGGTTGCCTTGACAACAATTTGAGAATATTCATTGTTATTGATTTTGATATTGCTTAGGTGTGGACTGCTTACATGTATATCCTGTTCACTTTATGATCACACATTGTGATCTTGAATTTTCAAATTTGTAAAATCTGGTTTCAGTTTAAACTTGCTATAAATCTACACAGTCTGCACATGTTGATTTTACATTTTCATTTCCATCTTTTTTCTAGTTTTAGAAAATGTAAGTTTCATTTTTCTACGATAAAAATCAAAACTTTTATGAAAATTTTTGTAATCAAGTAAATTGAATTTTTTTGTGTTTCAGTTTTTTCATTTTTAATGAAATTGTATTTGCCCTGAAATTTACATTGGAAAAATTTCAAGTTTTTATCGATCTTCTTAGTCTGTATAATAAGTAAACATTATTGTGAGAAGCTTTCTACTGGCATTTAGTTTTATATTTTTTTAAATTATTATTTGAATTTATATTTGATAAAAAAAAATATACAAAAAAATTATTATTGAAACTAACATATTCACTGATCAAAAAATAGCTCATAATTGTGTAAATTTATATCATGAATTATCTGCATTTTTTGGCATGGTAGTGGATCTTTGCTCCATATGTGCAGTATATAAATTAGATATCTGGAATTTTGATATGACACAAAGGCAACATATTTTGCAAATATGATCCAATTTAGATTTTTTTCTATAATGTCTTGTCTGCATTTTAATAATAATAAAAATACACCAAATGCTAAAAGTAAAAATTCTGAAGAGTATATAAACTTAGGCTGATTATAGACTACTGCAATATAAATTTCAAAACTGCATATCAAATGCAAAGAGAGCTGGCCATTGATGGAGCTATTACTAAATTTACTAGTCATAGTAGCATGAAGAAATATGAGCCCTTAAAACCTATAAGGGTAGAATAAATAATACCACATTGCACTGACTCTAAACCTCTAACTTATGTACATCAAGTTTAAATCTATAATGAACTTAGTATTTCATTCACTTTTTTATTTTGTTTTATTGTTTTATTTTGTATATAGTGATTATTTGAGTAGTAATTTTTAATAAATTACAAACTTTGTTGAAATTCTTTATTACAATATTCAAATTATACTAATTATTGATCAATAAATATTAATTATTTCTTATTAGGAATGACATATTTATTGCAAAGCCTTTTATAAATTAACATTTTGAATGGCTACTAGAAAAAATGAAAGATAGTAATATCTTTATTCTATGAAGTGTTCAATGATGGATTACCTTAGGTGTTATTATATATCAATTTACTAGAAATTTAATGATGAATGCAATTAATCTATTAACAAAAATATAATTTTAAAATGTATGCACGAAAATGTAGATTTTATGAAATAATTATTAGAAATATTAACATTTGATTTTTTTATTATTTTGAAGATCAATGGCTATATTTCTTTCAGCTTAATTACATTCTTTGATGTTTTATATTTCAACAATATATATTATGTCATTTTTGAATAATACAAACTTACGTTATGATAAAATTTGTGGCTAATGCATGTGTGTTCATAATTTACTACTTGAACTATTAGTTAAACCTTTTTTTTTCAGTTTTATTATAATCAAACTTTTTTCAGATAGTTCATTGTCAATCTAGAATAACTATTCAGTTATAAGACACAAATGAAGATATGTAGGTAAAACATTTACTACATGAAAACTTACTGGTTTTTTTAGTATTGTCTCCATTTTAACTATTTATCTGTACAAACATTTTGGAAAGATATCTAAGTAAACTAACAAAAATTAATTCTGACTTTAGATCAAGAGGTAGAGTTTAAGTCCTGCCAATTTTAATTGATGGTTACCTACCAACATCTATGTTAATACATATTCTTCTAGTTATTTGCATTATTTATTTACATTTTAATGAATCCATGATAATGTTTAATTTTGTAATGAATTTGTAGATGGTTGCAATAAATATGAAGTATGAAAAATGTACCTGGCATCATGTTGGTGTAACCCATATGTAACAAAAAAATTGGATGTTTACCAATGAATGGGGGCAATGATTATACATAGTAAAATATATACATTGTTTCATTTATCCTAAAGTCTCCCCCCCTTTTACAAGCATATATTTAAAAATAAAAGCTGATTTAGTTAGTGAGTGAAATTTAAAAAAATAGGTAAATAATTGACAGTGACTTAGAATCAGTTTTTCACCCACATTATAAAAACCAAATGTGTGAATTCAAATTCTCTAAAAAAGAAAATCAGTATTTAAAATCTACAATTAAAATTTAAAGACACATTTATTCAATGAATCTTTAATATGTTTCAAATTAAAATGTTACTAATATAATGTTTTTTGTTAGAGCTAAATATTTTCAAAATTAAAGCATAGAAACATTGTAATTAGTTGATCAAGAATAATAGCATTGCTTTCTTGCCTTAGGCAAAATAAGTTAACACATTTTTGGTAAACATGTTGGTTGTCATGGGTAAGATCAAAGAAGATATTGAAAAACACCATGGGAAGTAGGAGAACTTAAAGAGAGGAATCGATCAGTTCTAGGGGAGTTGATTGGTTGATTGTGGTAGTTTCTTCATAGTAAATCGCAGTTCAGTCTTCAGTCATTATACAAAATAGAGTTTAGACATTGGACCAACTAAGTTTGGAGCTGCTATGACCATTAATTGAATAAATGCTGCAGTAAAGAGAATCCCAAGGTTACCATAAAACTGTGATATGAAAAAACAAGTTACTAATGCAGTAAACGCTAAAATGTCTTCCTAGTAAAAAATAGCTCACTCTCCTTCCCATATCATGAAAAAAGTCATGAGGATGAAGAAATATGTCTAAATGACCATATGTAAACCATTCATCCCTAAATACAAACCTCCTTTTGATGTGAAGATTGTACCAGCAGTGAAACATCAACATAAGAACAATTATAGGGATTTGAGAAGGTCCGAATACTCTAGATTGTTATTGAAACATGTTTAATTAAGATTAACATAATGTGATATGATGTAAGAATATTACCTATATTTATTTATTTAATAATGATGAAGAACTTCCATCATTATATGAAAGAGTTGTTTTGATATTTGAAATATTGAAAAGTATTCATGAAATTTGGTAAGAAAAGCATTTCTGAAAAGGTAAAGTGAAATGTAGTTAATTATAGAGTAATTTTAAATTAATTAATTGGACAAAATGATAAAATATTTATATGTTATAATGGTAAAACCCAGTGTTATATGAAACAGTTAAGAACTGAGATAATTTCTTATTGATAGAATAATATAATTGCTATTAGTGTTACAAGAGTGAAGAAGGGAAAACTGAAATACACTGATAGAAATAGTGAATTGTAATAATGAATATAATTTTATTCAGTGATTTTTCTTTAATAAAGAGTATAAAGTTATACATGTCAAACTGTTAAATTATAATTTGCTAAATGAAATATAGAAATTATAATCTGAGGATTAATTTAAAATAGACATACTCATATATATGTATACTCTGTAAATGCTTAATGTTTAAACAAGTTTAACAGTCTACCCATGATCCTATTCTAAGAATTTGCATGAGAACAGGTTATTACCTGAGTTTTGAATAGAAATATTTATGAATATAGAATAATTATGATTTCAAGTGCCAATCTTATCAATTAATAAGAATTATACCCCTTGCAAACAAAAGAAAAGATTATAGTGGACCATTTTTGGGTACCTTATCCAGACTAGCTCAGTCTGAAGGTCTGGGAGACAATATCTATTGGGAGAACAAAGCCAAGGTTATCTTACAAAGAAACATCATTTACATACCTTTATAATTTTTTATCTGCCCTACGAATCTTATTATTTTATTTTTTTTTAGAGATATGCGGTAATGAATGTCAGTAAGCTTTTATAAATAATAATCCCAAAATTATAGGAATCTCATAATTCAAATAAATACTCAAGTTATAACTTAAAATTCTAATATTTATTAATACACATAAATACTAATAATTCAATCATGTGTCCCAGTCATTCCGATACATATACATAATATCAGTATACACATTCATGAAAGAGTGCAACTAGGCATCAGAGTTGTATTTATAAAAAATTTAATCTATTTTCTATAATTCTTTCTTTAAGTTGGAACAAAGCACATATTTCTTAATTTATTATTATATGTTCTTTTATATATATATATATATATATATATATATATATATAATTAGTTTCCAATCAGTAACCACCTAAACATTCACAATAAATATAGCAACCAATATTTCTAACTGCTGTCAAGGCAACCTTCACACCTTTTAATAGCCAAGAATGGAAATCCATTCTTACTAATGGTCCATTGAATATATATGGACACTTAAAGATTGCAACTTGTCTACAGAGTATTAAATATTGTTACAATGAAGTTTAAATAAACCTCTTTAAACATGAAATAAACATGTCACTATAATACAGACTAATAAATAGTCATCTAAAACATTACTTAATGCAATACTTTTAAATTGCCCATGTATTATTTAGAAATAATAAGCGAAATAGTGCCTAAAGCTAATCTGGGATAATGATGTAATTAGTTTCCAACCAGTAACCACCTAAACATTCACAGTAAATATAGCAACCAATATTTCTAACTGCTGTCAAGGCAACCTTCACACCTTTTAATAGCAAGAATGGAAATCCATTCTTACTAATGGTCCATTGAATATATATGGACACTTAAAGATTGCAACTTGTCTACAGAGTATTAAATATTGTTACAATGAAGTTTAAATAAACCTCTTTAAACATGAAATAAACATGTCACTATAATGCAGACTAATAAATAGTCATCTATAACATTACTTAATGCAATACTTTTAAATTGCCCATGTATAGAGAGAGAGAGAGAGAGAGAGAAAGTCAAAGTTACTTCACTTGAGAGCGAATGTTCACGTGTTTAAGGCTGATGATCTGTAAGTTTACCGTATTACAATGGCAATTGTCCTAATGAGAATTATTGATCTGGAAGATGGTGAAAGATTTCATAACATTTTTCCATAAGATAATCCATCCTAGAGGTTAGGTAGATGATTGTAAAATTGATTGAATGAAAGTTCTTGCTGTTTGGAGTTCAGTGATCATTTTGCTTGCTTGAAATAGACAGCTAAAATATCCATAGAGAAAGGTCGGGCAGATCACAAAATAGTTGCCCACTAGGCCAGTTTAATGAATCCACATGATTTTTCTACCCCAGCATTTTGATGGAGTCCATTCTTATTAATTTTTATTAATTAATAAAATTAAATTTATGAAATTTACTTTCCACGTTTTTTTCTCACTAACGGTCACTTTTGTGAAATCACTACAAAATCTAACATATATATATTGTAAATATCAATAGGTCGATATTTATATTTTAAAAATTTGTTATTTGTTATTAAAAAAAAAAATCTCTTTAAGTTGAAGTTTACATATGAAATATTTAAATTTTTCTTTTATGTTTATTAAATATAGTTATTATTTGAAGTTATTATTTTATTTATATATATTGATAGTACATCATTATAAATATTTAATTATTGAAATAAATAAGGACATATAAATTGTTGATTAAAAAAAAAAGTATTTTATTTGCAATGATTACTAAATGTAATAAATAATTATTTATGTATATTTTAAAAGATGTCAAATTTTCGATTTGATACTTTTTATATGTATACTTGATATTTTATTTTTATTTTGATGTTAATTGTTGTAAAAGAGAACATATATATATAACATGAGTTTTAAAATAGCATCTGCTGGCATGAAACCACGCGACAATAATAAGGAAGCCATTATTAGGATTATTGCTTATTAAAAATGGGATATAGAACAAACAACTGAAGGATAGAATTTTATTACATTTTATTTCTTTAAAGTTTACCATTTTTAAAATACTGAAGTAACGTATATATATTTTGTAATAAACATATAAATTATGACGGGGTAATAAGGATATATCGCAGCTAGGGCTGCATCATCATCATCGCTTTCATATATTCTAAAGCAATTTTTCAATGGAACAACTAAAATTTTCAACGTATAAATTTCATCGCGTCTGGAGTTAAAAGCTGGTATAGCTATCTTAAATGTATTATCGTCAATTTAATTCTAATCTGAAAGTAATTGTAATTGATGTACTGGATTTAACATTTTAATAAAATATGCATATATTCAAGAATTAATAATCTTCTTTAATGAAATCGTTTCGTCGTCTTTTATAGAATGCATTCTAAAAATAAAAATTATACAGATGAAAAAACTCATGGACTAAATTAATTCTTAAAAAGGACAATCAACTAAGTGAACTTTTAAAAAGGTATTTAATAATTTTATATATATGTGTGATGTGTGGATATATATATTTTTGAGATTGATATATTTTTTTTTTTTGTTTATTTTTATTTTGCATTGTAAAATGTAACGTTTGTGAATGATCAATTTAAGCGTCTTGTTCTATTATAACATTAAACGTATAACAGATGATGTTTAAGATAAATATTTAAATAATTTTAAAATCTGAAAATATAATTTATAAGTTGAGGTACTATATATATTAATTATTATCTTTATATTATAACTATTAGGCAGAAATATGTCTTTATATATTTATTGTTTATATTAATATTGAAACATTAATATTATTTAAAGTCAAACGATAACATAAAATAAAGATGTGCTATTTATTTTTATAAATAATGCCTTTGTAATTATTTAAAGATCGATACTATATTATTCTTATTTTCTTAATGCCAAAGTTATTAGTAAATTAATTGAATTTACGACTTAATAAAAGATAATTTCTTATTTCATTTATTACTTGGTTTGTAGGTCACTTACATATATTATTTTTCATACACATATTTAGAGGTACATAAATTTATATAGTAGATGTGTATATTTGAATTTAATAAAAGTCCCTTTATTTTTGATATATATATTTGATTAGTTAGTCACATCAACCTAAAAGATAAATTATAATGAAAGATCTCATTGATTAGTATGATTTTAGATTTACTTTATATAAAGCTAGCTGGGAGGGCAATTTAAACAATTTATTAAAATATAATTGGAACAAGTTTGTTTTTCTTCATTCTTTAATATAAATGGAATACCTCATATACGTTCCATTATATTTAACTTGCTTAATTATGAGCTACCATATAGTTTCCATTACATTATTTATATAACCGGGATAATTTTGTCTTTCTTCAATTTAAATGGAATGTAGCAAGTACGATCCATTACATTTGGCTTGCCCAAACATGGGCTACCTTAAGTTCCATTACATTTGGAGCATCCAAGTGAGGCTCTGAATTATAGGTTCCATTACATTTGGCGCAACAACTAGGGCTAGAAATAAGCTAATTAGGGCTTGAAATACCCCACATACTTGAGATTAAGATGTCTAGTATATATATTAATATGAGATGTATGGTTTAAAGAAAGAGAAGCATTTTTGTGTGTTTAATTTTTTTTTTTTTTTATATAAATGGAAATATTTTAGCCTTATGTTTAGATGGTGATAGTTAATATTATTGTATTTTTTTTTAGTGATGAAAGATAAATATAGTCATGAAGCAGTTTAATTTCAATTTAAAAAGTATATTGATGGTGTTGAATTATAGTATAATAATTTTGTACATATTTGGAAAGTTTGAGTTGTAGAAAATCTATAATTTTGAAGGTTGGATGGGATATTTGATTGTTGGAGTTTGGTTGGTTCTGTTGCAGGTATTGATGTTGGATGGGGAATTTTGGTTATTATCTTGAGGATGTAATGCATTCATGTCATTTATGATTGATTAATCTCATTCATTGCTCCAACCCAAATCTTGATGTTTATTATTATTATCTATCATGAAGCAGTTAACAGTAGTCCTGCCATGATTTTATCTTTAAAACTCCAGAGAGAGTAAGGTATAAATATTTTGATGTATGTATAATATTTGCCTCTAAGTCTCCTTAAGATGAGCAAGGAAATATTTATAAATAATAGCCCCTAAGACTTAAATATAAGCAGGGTAGTGTAATGGTGTTCTAAGAAAAATTATTATGGGTTGTAGTAGATAGGATAGAATGAAATGTGATAGTCATCTAAGTGTTCATGAAACATTGTATGCTTTGGGAGTAATGATTGAATTCTTTTATCTACATCAAAGTTGTGAAGTGCTAATCAATCTTTTGGTTGTCAATATCTGTCGGATCTTTGGAGGAATAGATAAGTATATAACTTAAATATATAACACCAAACTTAGGGACTAAATTAATTGATTATTGTTTGTAACAAATAATCTATTACATTGATTATCAATTAGGGTTTGAAAACAAGTATATTAATATTTTTTTTTCTTTGTAAGTGACTTTTAAACATGAAGTTCAATTAGTGAATATTTGTTAGTAGTAAACTGCATTAGTACAATTTTAGTAAAATATTTCGAGCACAAAAGTTAATAATAAGTGAAGTGGATATTTTTTTTTTATGTGTATAAAATGGTATTAAGTATTAAAGTCCAGAAAATTTATAGGTATCGATTTAAGTATTTTATATTTAACTACCATTATTTTGAATGAGAAAGTTGTCTCACTATATTATCAAATTAGTTATTTTAAGGCATGTGAACATTTAGTTGTAGTTTAAATATTTCAAGGTTATATTGAATTTGATATGAAGTATCCACATTTTAATATAGTATAAGTGTAGAACATTTATTATCATTAAATATAAATAAATGTTATTTAATGATATCAGTTGTTACTCTCTGCATATATATATTTTAGAGAAATTTGTTGATGTTATGGTGATAGATAAGATTATTTTTTTTTTTTTTTTAAGCCAAGAAGTTCATGAGTTCAAATAAGTAAAATTTAGATTGTTAGATAGCTATTATGTATTATAAGATTAAAAGGCTTGTATTTTTAGTTAAAAAATTGCTTGTTGGAATAATGATTGGAGATGGTGAGCCCTTGATCTGTGATAATTACTATATAGAAATAAATATATATATATCTTAGATTTTTTTTTTTGAGCATATAGTATTGTAATTCTAATCATAATAATAATGAATGACAGTAGTGAAATGTCAGTTAGTGGTAGTTTTGATATGGGGAATTTAATAGAGAAACTGGAGGCTATGATGAAAACCAACTCTAATGAATTAAAAGATCTTAGAGCTGAGATGAAAATAAACTCTAATGAATTAAAAGATGAACTTAGAGCTGAGATGAAAATAAACTCTAATGAATTAAAAGATCTTAGAGCTGAGATGAAAATAAATTCTGATAAACTAGAGACTAGTTTAAAAACAAATTCTGATGAACTTTCTCAGAAGCTAGAATCTAAATATGATGAACTTAGAGTTGAGATGAAAATTAATTCTAATGAATTAAAAGTTTTGGTAGATGATAGTATTAGAAGAGTAGAAATAAAATTTGATGAAAAGATGGAAAAATATAGAGAAGAGACAATAGTGGAAGCTAATTCTTTAAAAGCAAAAATTGAAGAAATAAATAATGAAATGAAGGAAGAAAATCAAGGAATTATAGCCAGATTAGAAGTAGTTGAAAGAAAGACTATAAAGAAACCTAAAATTTTTGATGAATACTATAGTAAGGATAAAAGAATTGATGAATCTGTAGAAATAAAATTAAATTCTTTAGGTGAAAAATTACTAAAGATTACGGATAATACCAGTAATAAATTTAAAGATAAAATGCAAAATCTAGTTCAAAAATGTACCATTAATTGTGGAAACGTTTATACAAAAATTAATATTTACAAAGAAATATTCTTTACAAGAATTAACAATATAATATGTAATGTAAATTTTATGGAAGTAGAAATTGATCCAAATGGAGATTTAGGCAAAGTCAAAATAAAACTTAAATTCAGAAGTAAAGAGAAAATTAAAATAGATTTTCTTGAGATAATTTATACCAGTAAAAATATGAAGAAAATTAAAGTAAAATTCAAAGAAATGAGTAGAGATAAGTTTAAAATAAATTATCTTAAAAGAAGTATAGATTTTATGAAAGATATTGGAAAAGCTAAAGTTAAACTTAAAGTTATAGATGGAAAGATAAATAATATAGATTTTCTTCAAGAAAATATAACTAAGGAAAGAGATTTAAGTAAACCTAAAGTTAAACTGAAAATAATTAATATAATAATGTTATTGTTGTAAAACAAAATGATTTTCAAGAGTTCTTTAATGTTGAAATTATATCACACTGATTTGCGATTTTTAAAGGATTATTTAGAAAATTTGAATGAATACCATTCAAAATTATCCAGAGAATTGTTTTTAATTGAATCTAGAATAAGTAAAATAAAGACTTACTCAAGTCGATGATGTTTATCAAGATAGTCAAAGGAAAAGTAAGATTATCTGATAAAATAGCAACTATTATTGATAAAGTTAAGAGTTATGTTAGTGCTTATGATCAAGTTACTATTTATGTAAAGGATATAGATGTAGAATCTAAGGAGTTCATAGCAAAATCTTTAGATACTTATCTCAAAATTATTCAAAAGCAATTGAGTTATACCAAAATGCTATATGAAAATCTTGTAAATTAGGGCAAACTTTTTCACAAAGTTTAACATACTGGAAATTCTTTACAGGAAGAATTGAAAAGGCACTTTTGATTATTATATATTTTTTTAAAAAAAAAAAAAAACTTGGATAAATATCTAGATGATCTGAGAGATAGATATAAATAAATGAATGTGGTTATTAATAAGAAAAATAATATTCTTTAAACCATGTTAGTCCTTAGAAAGATTACAAATTTGAGAAGTTTTTCGATATTTCATAATTAATTAGTTATTTGCAAAGACATTTTTTTTTTCGGTGGATTTGAGGGTATTGTAAATATCAATAGGTCGATATTTATATTTTAAAAATTTGTTATTTGTTATTAAAAAAAAAAAAAATCTCTTTAAGTTGAAGTTTACATATGAAATATTTAAATTTTTCTTTTATGTTTATTAAATATAGTTATTATTTGAAGTTATTATTTTATTTATATATATTGATAGTACATCATTATAAATATTTAATTATTGAAATAAATAAGGACATATAAATTGTTGATTAAAAAAAAAAAGTATTTTATTTGCAATGATTACTAAATGTAATAAATAATTATTTATGTATATTTTAAAAGATGTCAAATTTTCGATTTGATACTTTTTATATGTATACTTGATATTTTATTTTTATTTTGATGTTAATTGTTGTAAAAGAGAACATATATATCTAACATGAGTTTTAAAATAGCATCTGCTGGCATGAAACCACGCGACAATAATAAGGAAGCCATTATTAGGATTATTGCTTATTAAAAATGGGATATAGAACAAACAACTGAAGGATAGAATTTTATTACATTTTATTTCTTTAAAGTTTACCATTTTTAAAATACTGAAGTAACGTATATATATTTTGTAATAAACATATAAATTATGACGGGGTAATAAGGATATATCGCAGCTAGGGCTGCATCATCATCATCGCTTTCATATATTCTAAAGCAATTTTTCAATGGAACAACTAAAATTTTCAACGTATAAATTTCATCGCGTCTGGAGTTAAAAGCTGGTATAGCTATCTTAAATGTATTATCGTCAATTTAATTCTAATCTGAAAGTAATTGTAATTGATGTACTGGATTTAACATTTTAATAAAATATGCATATATTCAAGAATTAATAATCTTCTTTAATGAAATCGTTTCGTCGTCTTTTAATAGAATGCATTCTAAAAATAAAAAATATACAGATGAAAAAACTCATGGACTAAATTAATTCTTAAAAAGGACAATCAACTAAGTGAACTTTTAAAAAGGTATTTAATAATTTTATATATATGTGTGATGTGTGGATATATATATTTTTGAGATTGATATATTTTTTTTTTTTTGTTTATTTTTATTTTTCATTGTAAAATGTAACGTTTGTGAATGATCAATTTAAGCGTCTTGTTCTATTATAACATTAAACGTATAACAGATGATGTTTAAGATAAATATTTAAATAATTTTAAAATCTGAAAATATAATTTATAAGTTGAGGTACTATATATATTAATTAGTATCTTTATATTATAACTATTAGGCAGAAATATGTCTTTATATATTTATTGTTTATATTAATATTGAAACATTAATATTATTTAAAGTCAAACGATAACATAAAATAAAGATGTGCTATTTATTTTTATAAATAATGCCTTTGTAATTATTTAAAGATCGATACTATATTATTCTTATTTTCTTAATGCCAAAGTTATTAGTAAATTAATTGAATTTACGACTTAATAAAAGATAATTTCTTATTTCATTTATTACTTGGTTTGTAGGTCACTTACATATATTATTTTTCATACACATATTTAGAGGTACATAAATTTATATAGTAGATGTGTATATTTGAATTTAATAAAAGTCCCTTTATTTTTGATATATATATTTGATTAGTTAGTCACATCAACCTAAAAGATAAATTATAATGAAAGATCTCATTGATTAGTATGATTTTAGATTTGTTTTATATAAAGCTAGCTGGGAGGGCAATTTAAACAATTTATTAAAATATAATTGGAACAAGTTTGTTTTTCTTCATTCTTTAATATAAATGGAATACCTCATATACGTTCCATTATATTTAACTTGCTTAATTATGAGCTACCATATAGTTTCCATTACATTATTTATATAACCGGGATAATTTTGTCTTTCTTCAATTTAAATGGAATGTAGCAAGTACGATCCATTACATTTGGCTTGCCCAAACATGGGCTACCTTAAGTTCCATTACATTTGGAGCATCCAAGTGAGGCTCTGAATTATAGGTTCCATTACAATATATATATATATAGTTCTTTTCTTTTAACTCCTTTTCACCTCACTTTTTTTTATCTATCCATATGCCAATGACCATATCTAAGAAATTTTTTTAGCTTCCATTGTTCCAAAATACTAATTTAGCCAGTTCTTGGAATTACGATGATGAGTCTCATTAACAGAAATTGTCCATGGCACAACTTGCAACACATTTTTATTACTCTCTCCAGCCTTATTTATTAATTTTCTTTCGTTAAGACACATGTGCTACTAATGATGTTATTTAAATAACTATAACTTACGATATTAATATACAACAAAAATATATAAAACAAAAATATAAAAATACAACTCCACACATAACCACTCCTCTTCATCTTTACACAAAAACCTATCTGTTAGTAATTAATTCTATGCAACATGACAACACGTGTAATAAATATATATATCTATACATTCATGACTTTAAATGGTTAAAGTATTTCACTCACACTCTTTTGTAACAGGGTTTGAATGTATAGCTATAAATTGTATCGCATCTATTAATTCAATCCATAATAACAATGTAATAAATATTTTTTGTAATCATTATTGCCTTTTACTTCTTTTAGTAGCTGTATTCGAGCCCAGCTACTGTTACACAAGAAAGGATTAACATTTTATATATGTGAGTTCGCTTACTAAAAGGATATACATCTATATACATGAGTTGAAAATGTGAATATATTCGAATATGATTATTGACCATAAAATGATTGAATGGAAAGGATTAGTTCAAATATAAATCAAGCTTGCCTAGGAGTGTACTACAATAGGGAATTAATGTACATATCTACGAATTATATATATTTGCACATATGAGGAGAATGTAAATTTACAGAATGAGAATTTAAACTTGTGAAATATTAAGGGAAGTATCAGTGATATACACATGAATATGTAAGTCCCTGCTAAATGAATCATGGCTGAACAGGATCACTGACTAAGTGCTGCATGAAATATGAACTCAGCCTTACCACAAAGATGCACAGGCATACATATACACCTGTTATATAAATGATGGACACTATAAGAGTACCTGCAATGGAATTAAACATCAGAGAAGTTACCAATGAAATGGACTAATTAATTCATGGAAGCTGAACTGTTAATGAACTTTTTTGACAGAGGCATTATCCAAAGTATTGTTATTTAAATAAATTGTTGTTACATAAAATTAATATATCTTGTCAGTTTCATTTCATGTCATCTATCTATCAGTGTGTTTATTCACCAGAGTCTCATGTTCCCTGAGATATGTCAAGCATAATTTGATCAGGGTGAGTAAGGTTGTAGTGAGCTGGAACTCTAGTGGCACTGTTGGAAAACCAAACAGATAAAATTCTAGGTATTATCAGTCTCTTTAATACTACATCCTCTGATGATCAGGAAATATTGTTGTAAGAGGAGTGACATCAGCATTAGGCAACACCAATCATTCTTTCCTTCTTGCAATATGCTTATCAGAAAACAATCAACCGCCAGAAGGGTGGAAATCCCAGTCTGGTTACAATAGGAAATACTATATGAAAATTGATATGCAGCTTGAATTGAATAACAGGTCTGAGTACCACTATTTATCAGATTAGACACTTCATAATAAATAAGTACTATAAGTAATTTAAAAAAAAACCAACATTTTTTCATCCAACATATATTGATTAGCAAATGCTAATATAGCACCTTCATGATGATAATTATAAATTATTACCTTCTATATACGTTTTAGAGAAAACTTAGAAATTACACACAGAGATTAGTCTGTTATCATTCTTAGATGCATAACTTCAAATAAAAACAAAGACCCAAAAGATCTATCTATAAATACTATAGGCACAAGATGTAAGGACTGAAGTAGATATATATATTATAAATAGAAAATTAAATTTAATTTATATAAAAACAATTTGAATAAATAAAAACAATGATAATTAAATGAAATTTATAAATAAAAACTTAAGTGATTATATATATATGATAAACAAAAATGCAAGTTAAAAAACTTGCTAACGCTTGTATTTATGTCCACAGATGGCGTCCTACCAAAAACACCTATCAAGCGTATATTTCGTTTACATAAACGTCAGAGTAGTTAGTATTCACTATCTCTAACTATAATTCCACTTTCAGATCATGATTTCAAGCTATTTAGATCTAGTTTCTTTATTCCTGTCTTTCACTGACGATAGCAAATAGCTTGAAATCATGATCTGAAAGTGGAATTATAGTTAGAGATAGTGAATACTAACTACTCTGACGTTTATGTAAACGAAATATACGCTTGATAGGTGTTTTTGGTAGGACGCCATCTGTGGACATATATATATATAAACATGTTTCTGCACTACTTTACTAAATAGATAAACTAACTGATTTTGACATTGTTAAATAAATACAAAATAATTATTAAACATGCATATATACATTGTGTATGGTAATTAAGTAGTATAATAAATATCAGTCTGGTTTCTTAATCAATTTTAAACTTAAAATAGATATTCAGACACTTGTATATGCAGGATAGAATGTACATATAAAGTTTGAACTATTTAAATTTGACCTTATAATTTAAGGCTGCTATTTTAATAAAACCCAAATTATCTGATTTCT
The DNA here is from genome assembly GCA_028023455.1 of Epiperipatus broadwayi. Lineage (NCBI taxonomy): Eukaryota > Metazoa > Onychophora > Udeonychophora > Euonychophora > Peripatidae > Epiperipatus > Epiperipatus broadwayi. Next base: position 1,042,251 of record JAQFVV010012662.1, on the reverse strand, counting down.
GGAATATACATAAATCAAAATTATTTGAATTGCTATATATATTTATCAGCATGTGTTCAAATATAATGTTCACCCTGTAATAACTGAGATATATAACCAATATATCTATGATTTTAATTTACTTTTAACATTACGATAATTTGATATATCAATGACATCTTTCAATTTTATTTAAAACATAATTAACTAAGTAATTTTGTGTGTTTGCAAATATTAAATATATATAATAACTTTTTCTCACTATGAATAATATCTAAAGTTTCTCTTTTCAATTTCATCAACTACTGTCTTAAAAACCATTAGCATTTTCTAATATAAATTTCTGCAGATCTTTGATTTTTTTTCTAAAAATCATTCTTTTCTTCATAAGTCATGTAAACAAAATTTATTTTTCCAGAAATAATAATAATAAGACAGAAAAAAAGATTATCGTTATTAATAAAGAAAGTAATTTGCTTAAAAGGCAAGATGTTAACATAAAAATCTACAAAGCTTAGGTGATAACATTAAAAGTGCATTGTGAGAGTTAATTTTATAAGTAAATGCAGCTGAAAAAGATTACATTATAGTAATTAAAGACTCTTCTGTTATTATTTATCATAGAATGTTTTTAAATTAAAAGTTTCTGTGATTTATATATTTAAGTATTACATATACAATTTGTAGTTTATATTGGTTTTATTTACATGTATATATAACGTTAAATACAACATTTTAAAAAAAAATATGAAATGCTTTTAAAGTAAATAATATACACTCCCATTTTAATATCCATCAATACAATAACAAAAAAAATAAGCACTTTCTTATTGGTTCTTTTTGTTTATAAAGAAGATTGCCTCTAAGGCAGATAGTATGAATTTTAATTAATTTAATTATTTATTATAAGATATTTATTAAATAGATTGAATTTTATTCAGCAAAGTAAAGAATTTTTATTTTTTTGTTTTTTAAGTATTCAAGACAAAATTCTTTATATAGAGAGACAATCAATAAGAGATTCATTTTCTTGTTATATTGTTGAATATTGAAGTGGAAGTATGTATTATATACTATAATAGCAATTATTATTTGAAACCTATTGTTTTTAACATTGTGTATATATATATATATTGTGGCCTGTCTATAGGCGGTACGACCCTAAGCAGAGTTGCCAAGTCTTTACATTAAGTCCTACTTGGACTCTGGCTAGGTATTAATAACAGACTTACTATTTCTCGACCATTTTCTTTAACTATAACAACTGAATTTAGATAAGATTAGTATTTATCCCAAGTTACTTTTACATGATTAAATATTTCTAAAATAAGACGTATTTTAAATATAATCAATATGAGACTCGTTTACCTATAAACAGATCAAATCCCTTTAACATTAAACAAATACAAAATATGTGTTCAATGGCATAAGAATACCCAGATAGTCCTCCTTATTAAGTATCTACATACTCTCATGGCTAACAATAATATCCAATATATTATATCATATTTATAACTATTAAGTTTTAATTCAATCACTCAGTGAATTAATCTGTTATATAATTACAGATAAACTTTGATTCCAATTATTTTTAATAATTAAGATTGGCAATAATCACAAGAATAACTTTATAATAAGAAGATCTCAGGAAAATCATTGATTTATTAATTCTTAATAATACCTATGGAATATCAAGAGGGATTTTACAGATTTCCATGGATAGTGCACAAATTAAGCCAAGCTTATAACTTAAATCTATAATCAAGCTTTAGATTTATGTTCTGTAATACTTAATATTAAAATAATATTATTAGCTAAACTGTGATTAACACTAATACTTTCACTAATAATTATTGTGTCATTTAATTTCATATTAATAAATACACTTTAATAATTGGCAATGTCATCAATGACCTATGGAATCAAGACAGCATGTAACAAGTAAAAAATCTTTATTAAGAGATTTATTCTTATTAAACTGTTGGATTTGCTCTAAACTGAATTGACTTTTCATTTTAATTTCGACTGTACGTTTTTAGTTGTGTGATGTGGTGAAAATGAGCCCAGAAAAGAAATGCAACAATTAGAATTTGATAAAACTTTCAAAACAATAATTTTAATAATATTCATTACAAATGATTACAATAAACATTACCATTAACATCTAATTTAAAATAGCTTATTACAAAATAATATACACATATATTATAATAACAATAACAATAGAAAATTAATCTTAGGAGTGTTATAAATCCAGTCAAGTGATTATTACGAAGAGACCCCGTAGCTAAAAATTTTTTGAACGTAGCATGTGCCATCTCTTGGTCAATTTTGGTCGCAATTTCTTAATTTTAGGTTTATTTGATAGGAAATTCTATGTTTAAAATTGTAGTTCTAAAAACATCCACATATAACATTATATATATTTTTTAAATCAATTTTCTTGACTGCCTATTGATTCATAGGTGTGTCTTTTTCTCTGATTGGATACCTACCAAATCTGGAAATGTCTTCTAGGTGTGTTTCTAAATGACAGATTCAGAAATGAAAATGAAGATGTACATGTTCGTAATTGATTTTGATGTAAATAATTATATTTATTGTAATTTTTTATGTTCACAAATAAGATAATATAATGCTCTATCAAAATATAAAGTTTGACTCGGAAAATTTTAAATATTACAAGAAAAATACATTTGAAGAAATAATCCGTAACAAAAAACAATTGTCGCTACAGACCATAATCAGGCATTTCTAAAGTAAAAATTCAGAATTAAAAATGAAATGTAGTACGCTTTCATATTTTGAAGTAAATAATTATATCTATCACGATTTTTCATTAATTTATACAAATATAAAGTTTGATTCCAAAAATGTTAAATATTACAAGAAAAATAAGCGTGGACAAAATCATCTTTCTTCAAGTCAGGTCATTCACACTAACGATTGTAATTTGCACAGTGTGAGTCTCTAAAAAATAATTGACAGAAATAAAAATTAAAGGTTTTACAGGTTTGTAATTGATTTTGTAGTAAATAATTACATCTGTTGTAATTTTTTACATTCATAAATAAGATTTGATGTTACTTTATGAAAATATAAAGTTTAATTTGGAAAATTTTAAATTTTACAAGAAAAATAAGCATGCTGGAAATAAAAAGAGAATTATTTGACAGCTGGAGAACTGAATAACGACACAATCACTGGTTGGAATATAATTCTTTTGTTTTACTGCTAGCTATTTTTTACACCTTATTCATATATTTTCTACAGTTATTAACATTATTTTTAATTATCCATTAAAATTTAACCAATTTGAATCTAAAATTATTCAATTTTTAGAAGCTGAATTAAAAAAAACTCTGTGTATTTTAGATTAATATTTTAACAATAGAAACTGGCTGGAAATGAAATGGATGAATCATATTGTTCTCAGATTTAAGTAGTCAGCAAATAGAAAATTAGACAAAGGTTAAAAGAATCAGTTAAAGGTTTAAACAAAACTAACAATCTCCCATTGTATGTTAACTATGTATGTGCATACATATCACACATCCAGTTTATTAAACAATCATTCCCTTGTTGTTGTCTTTTTTTCAATTTATGGTCTGTTATTTCAACCTCTAAAATAATAATAGTACTAAGGTTATATATATTTGGTGAATAAGTAATAATACAAAACAATGGAGAAAAAATTGTTATAATTTTGGAGGTTGATAAGCAAGACAAAATTAATACTTTTATATTTCACATAAAAAGATATCATTTTTTTTTTTTTTTTTTTTTGTTTATCCATTCGCACATGTAAACACACCCTGCCCTCTAGATTGATATATATATATATATATATATATATATATATATATATATATATATATATATATATATATATATATATATATCATGTGGCTGCAGAAAGGAGTTTGCTATTAACTGAAAGGAGACCCTTTGATTCCTCTTGGAGGCCTTAAAGGAACCGAGCATGGCAAATTCCTAATGTCCACTCCATACGTTCTTGTCGTTGCAGCTGTTATTACTATGTGATTATTCATATAGTATATGGACATGGATGGGCTGCTCACCAACACACATTAGCCAGCATGGTGAGTTTATTGGCTTTTTACCTCTGAGTTTAAGATCAAGAAAGACCATGGTCTTTCTTCTCAGTGCCTGATAAGGCAGAATGAATGTTTGTGTAAATGATAAATATTTTTCCAATTGTACCAGAAGATTGGAAGAATGCAGTAATAATGTTAATATTTTAAAAAGGTAATAAAGAAGATATTAGAAATTACAGACCTATCAGTCTTTTATCAGTTTTATATAAAAATTTTACCAAGAAAATTACAACTCGTCTACAGAGAACTTTGGATTTCCACCAACCAAGAGAACAAGCTGGATTTAAAAGTGGTTTTAGTACAATAGATCATATCCAGGTATTGAGAGAAGTCATAGAAAGGACAAATGAATATGAGTTGTCTTTATGTTTTGGATTTATAGATTATGAAAGGCATTTGATTCTATACACATTTCTTCAATGATTAAAGCATTGGATCATCAAGGTATAGATCCAGGATATTGTCATATTTTAAAGAATATTTATAAAAATGTAACAGCAACAATTAGATTACATAATGATACTGGAAAAATCAATATTGAGAAAGGTGTAAGACAACGTGACTCCATATCTCCAAAACTCTTTACAGCAGTGCTGCAAGAAGTATTTTGTGGATTAAAATGGGAAACTAAAGGAGTGAAAGTAAATGGAGAGTATTTAAGTCATTTAGATTTTGCAGATGATGTAGTTGTTTTTGCAAATAATGCTTCAGAGCTGCAGGAAATGTTGCAGGAGTTAACAGATGAAAGTAGAAAAGTAGGACTAAAGATAAATGTTAAAAAGACTAAAGTAATGTTTAATCGATTTGCTCAAAATATGAAAATAAAGATTGATTATGAAGAATTAGAAGAAGTTAACAGTTACAAATACCTTGGTCCAATTATTAATACAGATGGAAACATAATGGAGGAAATTAATCATAGAATTAAACTTGGTTGGAGTGCTTTTGGTAGAAATAACTTGATACTAAAAGGAAATATGCCTATGTGTTTGAAAAGGATGGTTTTTAACAAATGTGTTTTACCAGTTCTTACTTATGGATCTGAGACTTGGACACTTAATAGAAGAGCAATACAGAGACTTCAGACCACTCAAAGAAGTATGGAGAGGTGTATGTTGGGAGTAACAAGAAGAGATCGAAAACGCAATGTATGGGTATAACAACAAACAGGTGTTACTGACCTTATTGAAAAAATTAAAAGATTGAAATGGATTTGGGCTGGACATATTGCTAGAAGAGATGATAATAGATGGACAATTGAAATTTTAAACTGGATTCCAAGAGATTGTAAAAAAACCAGAAAGAGACCACATATGAGATGGATGGATGAAATAAGAAAATGTGCAGGGGTGTTGTGGAGAAGAGAAGCTAAAGATCGGAGAAGATGGATTAAACTTGGAGAGACCTTCATCCTGCAGTGGATTGATAATGGTTGATGATGATGATGATGATATATCATGTTAATTACCTTATTATACCTTTCATACTTATGTATTGAGCATATTTGTTTATTTAAATGCTTAATAATCTTTAATCTCAACCTAATTATTAAATAACTATTAATATAACAACACTTGAATTAATTCCTTATTAAATGATTGTCACCCCCCCCCCACTGTACTAAAAACTCATAGATTAAAAATATAAATACCAACATTAGAAATAAGATCTCTTTTAAACTCTCAGCTAAAAGTATAAAACCAACTTTAAATTTTCTAGTTGTTCCACACTCCATAAACTTATTATAACGTTTTTATTTTACCTTATTTTTCTGAAGATTCTGCTTATCTTAAGATTCATATGAATTATTTGAGTTACTGCAACAATAATCCTTCGTTTTGTTTTTTGTTTAGTAATAAAAAATTATTTATGGCTTGCCTTATTTATTCTAGATGACGTATATTTCCCTCTATAGTAAAAGGCACACTTATGATTTCAATTAAAAATATATGTGTCATGCAACATTTTCCAGCTAAAACTTTATAGAAACTGACATTCCTGCCAGTATGGCTCAGAATATATAATTCTATCTCTTATTGTAATTAGGATTTTATGTGCAGCCAGAATGATAATGAACACTTTTCAGCTCTTCTTAATTTAGTTCCATTGAATCTTAAATATATATACTTAACCCTTTTCAAGAGATTTACTATTCTTTTATTTATCCTTACTAGATATTGACAGTGTTTATTTATTTCCTTTTGTTTATTACTGCAGTTCATTTTCCCATGGCACAATTATTGTTTCTTTTCAGTGAATATATTTGTTGATTTTTCATCTCCGATTATTTCCTTAATATATATTAATTTTCAAAAGATTATTGGGGATTAATTGACCATTGATTTGCCCAGTAGAAAACAATTAATTTATTCCAATAGTTTAAACATAAAGCTTATAATTATCCAATATATCGATACAGTTATAATTCATTACTTTTTTTGCTTGCAAAAAATAAAATTTTATGAATTTTTAATCCAACTTTTTTTAAAAAAATATATCACCAGAAAAAAAAAACCAGTTACTTATTCTTTATGATCAAGAAGCCTTTTTTCCCTCTCTTGAATTTCATAGTAAAAGATTGTTTGAAACTCTTTGATTGGTTGTTTTTTCCCACTTTTTTCTATGAAACAATAATTTATTGTTTCATATTTTGCAAGTTTTTGGTTTATCATTTTAAAATGACAATTTGTCATTTTTTTAAAAAATAAAATATTGAAATGTAATATTGTTTAGAAATTAAATAAAGATAGACTTTACTGTTTAATTTTAGATCAGTATTTTGTAAAATTAAACCTTATTTATCTACTTTTAAATATAGCAAGATTTGAACATAAATAATTTCTATTTTTAAAATCAAATGCACACAAACAATAATTACTGGCCTTGATAACGCATCATGTTTACAAAACACAATTTAAACTTCACTGGTTTTAAATACTAAATCATATTAATTGTTCATCCATCTGCATATATATGACTATGTAGGTTATTATCTATGTGTATCTTGAGTTAAGATCATTTTTAAATTTCCATTAGCTAAAACCAAGTTTAAACCCTATGATCTAATATGTCGTATTGGTCTTATTTAATAAGTAAATATTATTGGATTTGTAAAATTTAAAAATACACCAAAATTTTATTTTAGAATAGACTGGGCTAATAAAAAGTGCACAACATATATATATTTTGTGCCCTTTTGTATGGGTCTTCATAAATTGTTCTATCAATTTTATTAAAAAAATTTAAATTCAAGATATATTTCAGCTGTGTGGTGTTGATTTTTATTTATAATCTTTTAAAAGTTTAATTAAATTAAACTATGAATATCTGATGTGTGAAGTTGTGCTAATATTTGAGAGAGACAGTTCAGTGGGGAAAAATGATAATATTATATGGTTGGGAAAACTGGCCATGATCAATACTGCATTAATAAGTTTTGTAAATAGATGTTTAAAGTTAAAGTTTAAAAAATGACAACTTAAAGTTAAATAAATTATATATTTATTGATGATAAAAATTAATATTTAGTAAGTGAATGTAGAATATTTTTTGTTATTAATAGAATATAATAGAAGATGAATATTTGATTTTATAATATCGAATTATTATTTTAAAGTTGTTATAGTATATTATTTATTTTAAAAATATTTATTTTACAAAAAATTGGATTGTTAGTTTATTTTTAGATAATTACAAGCGTTTCTATCTGTGTTGTAAGTCATGTGACAGATAGACATTTGTACACATATGCTTGAGAGTTTTTTTAGTGAAGTTACGAAGCTATTTTTAAAAAATTCTGTTATAGGATTTAAAATATTAGTTGAACTACTACGAGATAAAAATAAAAATTAATTAATATGAAATATTAAATCTTGTTTTTAAATACTATTTTAAAAAAATGAATATAATTAATAAAAGTAGACTTTAGTTTGCTTAGGAAAAATAGACTTATAAAAGTTAAAAGTGAAATAAAAAAAAAGTATATTTTTTTAAAAACTGTTTAATGGATTTAAATAAAAGATAAAAATTAATTTGGGAATTAAATAATGTAATAAATAATAAATATTAGACGAGTCATTATTTATTTTTAGTTTTGATTTTGTATTGTTGGCAAGATATGTAAATAGGTTAGCAAGGCGATTGTTTAATTTACCAATCAAGTGGGTAATTGATTCCGGTATAAAAAGCCGAGATTCAATTGTTTAGTATGCTTTTTCTTCTGTTAGTTAAGCGTGCTATTAAAAAAGTATAACCACTCTCCTAATAGTTATTAGTTTATAAAGAGAGTAGTTTAATAAATTAAGAAATTGTACCGTCTGAATATGCAGTGCTAGTTATTCATAATCCCCTATCAATTGTTTCTATCAAAGCCTAATTTTGCTATCAAATAATCATGGAAGTACCACATTTATATAAAGTATATTGGAGATATTTGATTAAAAATATAGGTGAAGCCGTGTTAATTAAAATAAATTATTTATGGGTAAAGTTAAAATGTTGGACATCATATGAAAAGACAATATTTATACAAGACCGGCAAAATAATACGGTAAAAGAAATAAATTTAAAACTTGTAGTAATTTTAAAAAATAGATATTTTGTAAAAAAAATTGCAGAAAATACTTTTTTGTGAAGAAAGTATTTAAAATAGTTTATTTTAAAACTGTCTTTGGATAAAAAAAAATGAAAGTTACAGATAATTACTGAAATACCTGACATAGTAAGTCTTTGTTATTTTAAAAGACTATACGTATGTAAATGATTTTTAAAGCCGATAATTTGGAAACTTTAATAGCAAATAAATACCTGTAGACATAAAAAAAATGTCATGGTATTAAAATTCTGTATGCTGGTTATATAGAAGAATTTAAAAAAAATGTTTTGCTGAAATATTTTAAGAAAATGCGTAATAAGTGTATGGGACGCCCGAATCAATTTTATCATATTTAAAGAAAAACACTACAAGACATCATTTAATTCTAGGAAAGTAATAACTTTTGAAGAATTTTTCTTTGTTAATAAATCCGGATCCTTTAAAGTTGACTTACTTATTTATTTATTTATAGTGGAACTTATTTATTTAATTTTATTTTTTTTTTAAAAAAAACAACAACCTGCCATCCTTATTATTTTATGGAAACTATTTAAGCATATGCGCTATGAAGAAAAGGAAGCAGTTGTTGTTTGGAAGTTTCATTACCCGAGGAAAAAGAACATTTTATTGCATGAAAATAACATGGGAGTTTTAACGTAGATATTTTTTTTGATTTATTTCACTAATATTAGTATTAAGTTGTTTATTATCTGTTAGGGATAAGAAAGATATATAAAAGAGTTAATTATTTATTAATATAACATGTAATTTCAGAAAGGATTTTTTTAATAACTTAAAAGCTTAATATTTTAGTATGATTGTAATGTATGAATGTTATGTTATTTTGTTAATTCATGGTTCGAGAAGAGAGAATACATCGTCTAAGTGATTAACAAGTTGGAATATCACTTATGGTAATGATTGTATAATATTAATTTTAATGTATTTTTGTTTTCCTTCTCTTTAGCTGAACCAAATATTATATGATTTTGAATGAATACACTGTACACACATAAGACTTATAGAAATTTATTTTATTTTTAAAATATGCATACTTTTATTTTATAGTATAAATTTATTATAACTTAATGAGGGAAGTAATTGTATGATTCTTTCGTGACTGAACTTTAATATTCCTGTTATATGGAAAGTATTGATTTATTATATTGGTATAAGTCTTTTTTTTTTGTATTTTGTTCACAAATTAGTAAGAAGTGAAATAATCTTTTCGTTATGATTAGATAGTTTAAATTAATATTTTATATGCAAATTTATTTGTTGGTTTAAGAGTATATTGCAAGTATTTTAATGAGGTAGAGGGATGAGTTTGTATGGCAATTTTAAAACAAAGGATAGTGAATTGAAAATAGATTAAAATCATATTTAAATATAGAACTTTATTAGTATGAAATTGAAAAGAATATGATTTTAGTAATTATGTGAATATGATCAATTCAAGTAAGGTAGAGAATAAAAGGTTAAATCAGCAAAAGAATCATAGAATTTTTATTTTTATTTTAATCTAGTAACTTTATGAAGATGTGTAATTTATAAGTAAAGTTTGTTTTTTTGAAAAATTGTTGAACAACTTTAAGTATTATTTTTTTTTAAAAAAATACCTACATGTATTGCATATTTTAATTAGTGATATATTATAATAGAACAACATCGGAATGAAATAAATAATTGTATAATTGATAAATATTACTCAATATTAAGGAGTTACACCAGTGCATACATTTAATTGATATGAAATTGATACTAATTAGGAGATATAATATAACTATATTATAATGGAAAATATCTATGGTATATTTAACTAGAATAAACATTTTAGTTGTTAATCTTTTTTATATTTTTACACAAATGATGTATATATTTTTTTTTGATGAAAGCATACCATAGTAATATTTGATATGAAATGATTTTTTTAAAAAAATGTAGGTTCCTAAATTCTATTAACTGTGAATTTTCAAAAATTTTAATAAATGTCTAGAATAGTTGAGTAATTTGGGATAATGGAAATAATGTAATAAAATTTTTATATTTATTTTCCTCTTGGGATGTAAATAGTGTATATAAGTTGTTTATTAAAGTTTATGTAATAAATTTGTTAAACTTGTTTATAAAATTGTGTCGAATCAGTTATTTTACACCACAACATATGACAACAGATAATTTGAATAAAACATAATATTTTTACAGTCTGAATTAAATCATTTTTTAAAGAAGTACAGTATTTTCCTAATATGATTTTATAAAAATTCATTGACATTAACATATTATTGTTATGATGGTCACAAAATAATTATAATGTACAATATAAAAGTATAATATTATTTATTGCCACATATTATTAAATTATAAGATTTTATCATATTCTTAATTAAGATACTATATGAAGATGAAAGACATGTAGATTATTTACTTATTTTTTAATGATTAGTAGCATAATAAAAATAGATAAGATTAACTTATACACTGGAGATTGTTATTATTAGTTATTTATTATTATTGTAAGTTAGGTGTAGTTAGGTTTGATATTAAATCCCTTATCATGACTATCTGCAAGAATTATAATTACTTTCAAGTTAATTAAAAGAACCTGAGATTATTTTAGTTATATTTCTTTGATAAAAGATTAAAATCTATTTATTACTATTATTTTAGTTATTTAATTATTATAAAAGACATTGGAGTGCTATAGATGTATTAGTTGAGGTAATAAAGAGGTAATAGTATTCTTATGCCATTGAGGTAGTGTCTTGTGGGACATGGGCTCAATGTAAATTCATATTACCACTTGTACCTTCACTTCATAGTCTCATGATTTAATAAATACTTATTTACTTAGTGCATGATATTGAACCATATTAATTTTTGTTAGAAGAAATCTGATAAGATATATTATTGTAAAATATTTTAGTAATAGTTATATACATATTTTAGCCGAGCATAACCATTTATCTGAGCTAGTCACATTTTATTGTAATATATATTTTCTGGAAGTGAGGGTACAATGGTAGTAAGGATCTTGGCGCCCAACATGGGGCATCAATCTTTGTTAGGGTATAGAGTGATAGTTATAGATTTGTTAATAAAAAATAGTGTATAGATTAAAAGGTTTAATTTTGGGATTAATGATCATTATATTTTGTTAAATATAAATAGTTTAGTATTTCTATAATAGTAGTTATAATTTGTTAGATGTTAATTATAATATTGGAATAAATATTTTATTAAAGTCATCATAGTTTCATATGGTATCTATAATACGATTATTTAAAAATTAAAATACTAGTTTATTTGTAAATTAATAAGCAAATAAGTATGTAAATTATGCAAATGTGGCAAACAATTATTTTGTACTATGGCCATGTCAATTATTAAGATAATTTAAATAGATATTGAATATAATATATTATGTGCAAATTGTCTGTGGATCATAGGTGTGAAAATTAATGACATGACACACAATTTTGTTAGTTGTAGTTATATATTTGGTTGATAGTAAATAGTGTAAAGTTTTAAGAGGTAATATTTTATGATTTATTGTGGAAGTGGATTTGGTGGAGATGGAAGGGTTGGTAGGGAATTATTTTATGAAAATATTGATAATAAATACTGTATATTATTAGAATTGAATTTTAAAAAATATAGAAATGAATAACTGGGATAAATATTTAGAAGTTGAGATGTCTAATTTTATTGTTGAGGATAATAGTTATGAGGAAAAAAAGAAATAAAGAAATTAGTAGATTTTGAGACAATAGAGAGGATATAAATAAAAATAATAT